>JANHFL010004941.1:47863-66307 GCA_032468155.1 Oxyrhabdium leporinum
AGGAAAGGAAAGGAAAGGAAAGGAAAGGAAAGGAAAGGAAAGGAAAGGAAAGGAAAGGAAAGGAAAGGAAGAAGGGGAAGGGGGAAAGGGGAAGGGGCAGAAAGGAAAGGAAAAGGAAAAGAGAAAGGGAAAGGGAAAGGGAAAGAAAAGGAAGGAAGGAAGGGAAGGGAAGGGAAGCAAAGCAAAGCAAAGCAAAGCAAAGGAAGGGAAGGGAAGGGAAGGAGGAAGTGGAAGGGGGGAAAGGGAAAGGGAAAGGGGAAGGAAGGGAAAAGAGAAAAGAGATGGTATAGGGTCTCCTGCTTGAGCAGGGGGTTGGACTAAATGACCTACAAGGTCCCTTCCACCTCTGCTATTCTATTACTATTCTAAAAGGGAAAGAAAAAAGAAAAGAAAGGAGGCCCCAAAGGCCCCTTAAATGGTTCAGTAACTCCAAAGGAGAAGCCCCTGCCGGAGCAGGACGACTCCCGCGGAGCGCCAGCCTTACCCCCTGGTTGGAATTGTTCTGGCAGTTCAAGCAGGTCCCCTCCAGGTAGACGTAGGAGCTCCGGCTGACTTCGTAGACAGACTGCGCCTTGCAGGAGACGCACTCCAGGGACACGATGGGGACCGTCCCTTTCCTCAGCAAGACCTGGGGGGGGGGGGGAGAGAGAGCAGAGCAATCGTTCCAGGGGCGCCTCCTCAGACCCTCCTGCTGCGAGGGGAAGGCAGCGTGCGGGGGCTGCCAAGAGAGGCACGAGCAGAAAAGGCAAATGGCACACCGAGGACACGCAACGCGAGGGCGCCTCCTCGCACTTCCTTTCCTTCTTCTGCGCCCTCATTTCCTCTTCAGCACCCGTATCTGGTCAAAGAGAGAACCCAGCACCAAACTCTTCACGGTAGCATTTGGGGCTCCTTGGGTTTCACCCCACCCACCCAGGCCCGGTCGTGGAAGTGGCGACGGTGACAATGCCGGCCTGAAAGCCTTCTACGTCAGTCCCGCCCGAAGGCCTTCTCTCTCCCCCAAAAGAGATTTTCAGAAGCTGCTTTTGTAAGTGTTCTCCAGTGGGACCGGTCTATGAGGGCAACCAGGCCTACCCGATTACGGCACAGAGCATCCTGCTTCCGTTTTCTTGTTTCCCCGCCAACCTGAAGACCCAGCCCTTAAGACCCAGCTCTTCTTCCTGATTGGTGGACAGAAGGTAGACGGCATGGATTTGAATCAATGGTGCCTGTGAGATGCTCACCCAATCCTGAAAGGGACCTTGGAGGTCTTCTAGTCCAGCCCCCTGCTCAAGCAGGAGACCCTATACTATTTCACACAAATGGCTGTCTAGTCTCTTCTTCTTAAAAACCTCCAGTGATGGGGCAACCACGATTTCTGGAGGCAAAGCTGTCCCACCACTTAATTGTCCTCCCTGTTAGGAAAAGTTCTCCTTAATTGCAGGTTGCTTCTCTCCTTGGTCAGTTTCCAACCATTGTTTCTTGTCCTGCCCTCTGGTGCTTTGGAGAATAATTTGACCCCCTCCTCTCTGCGGCGGCCCCTCAAATACTGGGAGACTGCTTTCATGTCGCACCTAATTCTTCTTTTCTTTAGACCAGCCAAACCCAAATGATTGGCAACTGCTTCATACCTATGACTGTTGCTGCGTCCCAAGGTTGCTGCGTCCCAAGGATTCCCCTTTTGCGACCTTCTGACAAGCAAAATCAAACGGGGAAGCCAGATTCGCTTAACGATCGTCTTACCAGTTTATCAACTGCAGCGATCCGCTTAACCACCGTGGCGTGAAAAGTCGTCTCACTGAACAACAGAAATTTGGGGCCTCGATTGCGGTTATTAAGTGGAGGCCTACCTGTACTGCTCAACAGACACCGGCCAGGAAAGTCCACACCAAAATCCCTACTCATGAAGCGGGTCTCTTTGGGCACTCTGGTGACGGCGTATCCCTTCCTGAATCTGGGAACGCCGCATTCAGCCCCCCACCCCCACCCCCCAATATCGGGGCTGTCCACATCCTTCTCGCAGGAGCCGGCGAGATGCTCTCTGCACGGCCTGACTCGGAAGAGACCCAAACACACACACACACACACACACACACCCGTTTGTTCCTCCAGCCCTGCAAATTCCCAGTCAGATCGTTTGTTTGGCATTCTTATATGCAAAGCAGATAGTACGGAATGTCCTTGAAAGACTATCAATTTGACGTGAGTTCTTTTCTTTCTTTTTTTTCCCCCCCACCCTTCCTTCCAACCTCTGGTTTCCAAACGAAAAACAAAAATGACAGAGAAAGAAAGAAAGAGAGAGAGAGAGAGAGAGAGAGAAGGAGAGAGAGAATGATCAAGGCAATTATGGGTTTCACTTGAAGACAAACTGCTTCTCTAATTGCTAAGCAGCCTTGAAGCTGGTGATCTAAACCATAAGGTTTTTTTGGCTTCCAGCAGTTCAGCTCAGTTCTCCAGGAGGCCCGGATTCAAAAAAAGCCGGGGGGGGGGGGGGGCGGTCCCTCCCGCTACGTCTCCCAAACAGCGGGGGAAGAAAAACAAAGGAAGTTTTTGAAGGCGCACACACCTGACAAAGTGAGGAACCCAGAGCTTCCCCCCATGTTCCCCACGGTGAAGCCCCTCTTTGCAAAGAGGAACCCTGGCTCCGGAGGGAAGCATGGGCTTCCGCATCAAAGCAGAGGGACAGGCTGGATGTCTTCTCCAGCTCCTCGAGACTCCGAAGAGCCCTTCGTCTGAGCTCTGGCTGCATCGGCTTGCGCAGAAGCATCGGAGGAGACCATTTCGAGGTGCTGACTCTCTCCCAGTCTGGGAACCCCGTTTCGGGACCTCGGTTCACCCAAGGATATTATAGGAGGAGAGCTGTTGTTCGGGCACGGTAGCACGAGTCAGGAGAAGTCTGGCCGCATTCTTTCCAACTAATATATTTTATTGCAGAGCAGAGGTTTTCAATCAGAAAGGGGACTACTTGATTTTGCGCAAAGCTAGAACGAACAGCCCGGCACCTCAACAGTTGTTGCCGAGATACGAGACACAACAAGTACACTTACATCTTCTAGATAGACTGGATTCCCTTCTTCTTTCCCCCAAATTGGCCCAGGAGCCACATTTTTAAGGCTCAAGTACAGGAAAGGACGATCTCTGGAGTTGGCAAAACTATATCTGGCCTTAGCGCTCATTCCAGGGATCGGATACAAAACCAAACTCTCATCTCGCACTAAGGTCTCTCATCCCAGATTGTTGACAGAGCCGGATTAACAGATTTAGCGGATTAACAGAGTTGGAAGGGACCCTGTAGGTCTTCTAGTCCAACCCCCCGCCCAAGCAGGAGATCCTATACCATTTCTGACACATGGCAGTCCAGTCTTTTCTTGAAAGCTTCCAATGATGAAGCTTCCACAACTTCCAAAGGCAACTTCTGTTCCATTGGTTGATTGTTCCCACCGTCAGAAAATTCCTCCTTATTTCCAGATTGAATCTCTCCCTGTTCAGTTTCCATCCCTTATTCCTTGTCTGGCCTTCGGGTGCCTTGGAGAATAGCTTGACCCCTTCCTCCTCTCTGTGGCAGCCCCTCAAATATTGGAAGACTGCTCTCCTGTCTCCCTTCGTCCTTCTCTTCACTAGACTAGCCAGGCCCGAGATCGAGTGTTCAGCACAAATCCACTCGACTGATCCTGAACTGTTCAGGGGTGCTGAGCATTCAGCAGTCCTTGGTGCTCTCTGAGTTTGGTTGTTTTCTGGTAGCACTGATGATGTTACCTAGCTGGGTAATGAAAGGTTTGAAAGAAAACAACCAAGCTCAGAGAGCACCAAGGACCCTCTTGTCAATCTGATCTACAAATCTTCTCCTTTGTTGGTATTTATCAGTTCTCTCAAATATGGCTGCCAGGGAGAGAGCCAGTCAGCTCTTTTACCAGAAGATGTGCTGGTGAGATCTTGGGAATTTGATGGAGAACATGGCTTCCACTGGATGCCTCCCAGAAGAAACCAGGCAGGCGGTGCTTTATTTTGGATTCCTGCACTGACCGTGGGGTGGGACTCGATGGCCAAATGGCCCTTCCCACCCAATGAATTACTTCTCTCTCCACATGCGCCCAAGGAGGCTTCCTCACCACCTTAACTCGCTGCTCTTTTTTTCTTTATTTTTTTCAGGCAGATGGATACCCTCCCACCTGAACCCTGGTTTGCAGAAACCCACATGCTGTATTTTTTTTACAAGTTCCACTGGGGTCTGTGTGAAGGCCAGAAGCATTCTTGAGGAAAAGGATGCCGGTGGTGGCACTTTGCTTGGCTGAATGCCAGCGAGGAAGATCCCCCAAGGAATATATCCATCTTTTCTTTTCACGCTGCTTTGAAGCATCAGTTCTGGCAACATGAAAAGAGTTTGCATGTCAAATGAACGTTGGAAGTGTAAAAATAAAGAAGGGACTTTTTAATCATCTATGACGGCCATGCGATAAAGCAAAAAAAAGTTTTGGAGTATGATTCATATTTTAATACAGAAAATTCTGAAAATGGAGATAAAAATGAAACTAGAACTTTTCCTTTTGGGTCTAACAGAAAAAGAACTGGAGAAAAAATTTGGAACTTTTATTACTATATATGTTGACCACAGCAAGACTATTGCATGCGCAAAAATGGATTCCCACCCTGGAAGAATGGCTGCAGAAGTTGATGGAGTTGGCTGAAATGGCAAAACTGACTACTTGGATTAAAGAAAAGAACATAAGTACTTTTGTTTCCACATGGAAACCGCTTCTGAACTTTGTGCTTGATGTGGAAAAAGAATGAAATGTTGACTTCGGGTTTTACAGATTAGATTGATAGATCTTTATAGAAATGACGTTCATATTATTATGGAAAAACAAAAAGCTGTGCTTTGATGCTACTGCAACAGAGAGTCAGAAGTCAATGCTTCTTTTTTTCTTCTCCCTACCTTTCCTCACTTTTCTTTCTCCTTCCTCCTCCCCCCTCACTGCTCTTTTATGTACTTCTGTATTTTGTATTTTATAATACTGTATAACTTAATAAAATGTTTTTAAAAAAAGAAAAGTGTTTGCATGGAAGGCAGAACAAGCAGGGGAAAAAGAGCCTTGTTCATACATACGGTTTGATTTGTGGCTTCTGAAACCATGCCTGGTTTCGAGATGGTGAGGTCAAACGTGTATTCCACATCTGCTTCCAGCATGGCCCAAGGGATGGTGACCTGTCCTCCGGTGGCACTGAAGTTGAGGCCACGCGCACCAGGTGAATTCTGGTGAGGACAAAGAAGGAGAAACTCTCAACGCTTGGAGAGAGTTAGTTGTGTCCCAATTAGCCAGATCCAAGGTAAGCTTTAACCTGGACCCACCAAGCCTCTCCATCATTGTGTTTTCTCACAGAAGACAACACAAACTTACCCATTATAACTATTTCTAATATCTCTGCGGGTGTAGCTGAGTAGACGAAGCTTCCAAGATAAGGCTTGTCTTCATTGCAGTATTTGAGATTAGTACGGAAACAATTCTGTCATACATGCCTTTGATGCCGAGTTCCAAATGTTGGGAAGATGGGAAGGACAGAAAGACTAACCACATCCTTAAATCAAGGACAAACTAGAGATTCTCTAGGCTCCCTTCTGCCCCGAAGGAGGAACTCCAAGCCCCAAATGAAAATGTATTGGTTATAAGCAACCATCTGGGTTATACCCGGTTGGGGAAGACAAATTTAAATTAAAATGTTTTCGTAAAATAGACCAGAGGGGTCCAGAGGAGACCCTCCAAAATGGTAAGCAGCTTGGAATACAGCACCCATGGGAAGCATTGGGTGTGTTAGGGCTAAAGATGGGAAAATCCAACAGTCATTTTCGAACATCTGGAAGGAGTCACGTTCAGAGGTGTTCCAGAAGACAGCAGGGTACGAAAAGAGGGGTTTATATGAAAAGGAAGTTGAACTGGGTTGGGCACTGGGAAAAATGTCCTAGGTTCCTAGAACTATGAGCTGTTCACCAGTGGAACAGGAAGCAGTAGACTCAATTTCTCAGAAAATGTTTCATGGAGGTAGATGGCCAATTGTGAGGATATTTGCAGGAGTCGGGTTCCATGATCTCAAGGCTATCTTCCAATTTTTAATTCTGTGGTTCTACAATTTAACACTCTGTTTTAACTTTTAACTCAGCAAGAAAAATGGAGGCAGGTGAAGTGGCTGATCTAAATCAAGTCACTCCTAATCAAGAGTGCCAATCTAGCTCAAAAGCCACTTGAATTAATTCACAATCAAATATTCTCAGTCAGCTTTGCATCTTTCTGTAATCCTCTGTTTCGAAGCCTCCTCTTTTCTTGCTCTCTTTAAAAAAATTCCCCACTCCTTTCTTAACACCCCCCCCATCTGCAAAATGAAACAATTTGCTTTTGTCTTAGATTTTATGATTCTGCTCTGCTGTGAATGATCCCGGTTGCTCACAACCAGACCGCAAACCGACAGAAATAAAACTCGGACAACTGAACAGATGAGGCAGCTGGCCAAATCAAGGTGCTTGCTCTCTCTCCGTCTTAAGAAAAGCTTCTTTCTGGGAGGCTGAGTGGAAACTTAGGAAATGAACACGACATTTACAGAGCAGCTCAGCCTGTCTAGGAAGGCACTGGTGCAGATGTGAGATTGCTCAGAGGTAATAGTTATAGCTTTCAATGAGAACCTTGGCATTTAAACGTGAAGAAATAAACAACTGCATTTAAATGCCAAAATAGCCAATGTATTAAGAGGGGGGAGAAAGGCTAAAAGTTTTAAATTACTAGTAGGTGGATTCCAGCGGAAAATCAGCGGAAACGCCTCAACAGAAAGAGCGTTTTGTCTGTGAAACCAAATCCAGAGGCCTGGAGAGGCTGGGTTTCCTGTGCCGGGCTGGGAGCGAGCAGCAAAGACCATTGGCAACACTTGCGTTGCTTGGCATTTTTGGGTCAGCCACTGGCAAGCTTGAGGTGCCACGTGCTTCACGATCTGTGGCCAAGGCCACAGCAGAAGCGTGAGGGATTACAGGTTAGCCAGTCGCATGCTCTAAGACGTCAAAGCGATTGATGGCAAAAGCCAGATCCTGCCTTTAGCATTTAGCCGGGCGGAGAAATTTATTTATCTATTTCTGTGTTTCATTAATTGATTTGCCGCCCATCTTACCAAGAGGAAGCGATTGATGGCAAAAGCCAGATCCTGCCTTTAGCATTTAGCTGGGTGGAGAAATTTATTTATCTATTTCTGTGTTTCATTAATTGATTTGCCGCCCATCTTACCAAGAGGCCGCTCCAGGTGACTTGCAACCAAGTAAAAATAGGATGTCCCTACCTTGAGAGAAGTGCTCCCCAACTAATCTAGAGCTGAGTTCAGGGCACAATACCCAGGTTCACTTACTTTGGAAGACGATACACAAGTCCAGTGATAATACAACGGTGTCTGTTCCCAGTCTTCCCAGTTAGGGTCATAGTATTTCTCGCCATCCAAGATCAAGTCCCGAGTGCTGGACCACACACGGTACGATCCTCCATCGATGATGGGCACCAGTTTATTGGGCAAAACTGTCACATTGGCAAAAATGCTTTTGGAGAGAGGAGTATCACCAAAAGAGACCAAGAATTTGAAGCAGTAGTTGCCGAGATCCAGGGTAAGCTTGGGGATGACCAACTGTGGCCGGCTCACATCCACGCTCACCAACAGGACTTTGGCAAAAGCCTCCAGGTGCAGGCAGCTTGGGGTTTTGTAGATCTCCCAGAGGTAGGCAGTCTGGTACCTGGTGCATCCTCGCAAATCAATCTGGGCCTCCAGGTAATTCTTCTGGGATCTTTTCATAAACACCTGAGCAGGTAAAGCAAGCTCTGCTTCCGGTTCCTCGCACTCCAGGATTCGGACCGTGACCGTGCGGTGGGCAATGGAGAAGCTGATGAGGTTGGTGGCGTTCACCTCCACCGCGTAATCGCCAGGCCGCGGGTAAACATGGCTGACGGATGGCTCGCTCGTTTTCACAGCTGCAGAGCCATCTCCAAAATGCCACCAAAAGAGGACTTCTCTGGCACTGGGCAGCACGGAGGCTTCGAACGAAGTTGTGCGGTTGACAAAGGAATCAACGGGCTGGATGGAAAGCTGGAGGATGAAATCTTGGACTTGGATCACCAGAGTTACGTTCAGGCTGCTCAGACTGTTGACAGCACGCAGGTGGACGTCCAAGCGCCCCGCTGCTTCTGGGGTGTAAGTGACACTTTGGCCCTCTAAGCCAACCTGGGAACGTTGCTGCTCTGTCACTAAGGTGAACTGCCAGAAGAAAGACACCTGTGAGCCGCTCTCAATCCGAGCCGTGAACTGTTTCCCCACCGCAGCGGGCATTCCTCGTTCACAGCAGTCAGCGATCTGGAGGCCACGCACGGCCTCCAGCACCACGACAAGATGTTCGGCATAAGCCACGCTTACTTGATTCTCTGCAGTTACTCTCACTGTGTACTCTCCAACCTGGCTGAACTTGTAGGTGAAGCTGGAAGCAGCGAGGATCTCGGAATGGTTACGCCCGATGGTGACCCTATAGCTCACGGAAGAACCAGAAGATATTTCAGCCTCAAAAGAGACCACTTCCCCGGGCTGCAGCACGTCCTTGCTTACTCTGAGCTTCAGTCCCCGGATGGCATCTTGCACCGTCAGATTGAGGCAAGCTACGTCCCAGCTGACGTCGTTAGAAGCGTTCAGGCAGACAGGGAAAATTCCTGCCACGGGAAAATTGAGAGCCACCCTTTGGCCCGAGATGCTTTTCTCCTGCATCTTCCACGTCCAGAGTACGTCAGATCCCCTTTCCAGCTCCCCGGCAAAGTTCACCACGGTGCCCGACTCGACAGAACTGCCGTTTGGCCTTACGATCCTAATCTCTGGGCCCGCCACTGGCTCCTGTACCCGTACCACGAGGGATGCGTTGGAAGAACCGAACTTGTTTCCTGCCGCCACGGCAACCATTTGGGCACCCGGACTGGGGAAAGAGTGCACGATGGCACCGGAGGCCGTGCAGAGAGAAAGCCCGCCTTCGAAGTGCCAAGTATACAGCAGCCCGCTTCCGGCAGCCGCGCTGGCGCTTATATTAACCGATGCGTTGACTGCAGCAGGGTTGGGGGTGGCGGTGGGCTTCAAGGCGCCCACCTCCTCAACGAACTCCACCGTCTTGTTGACGGCCGAGCTTCCCAGCATGTTGGTGGCTTTCAGGTGGACAGCGAAGGGCCCTGCTTCCAGAATGACGAAGGAGAAAGCCTTCCCGGAGAAGGTCTGCACCGGGAGGCTTTCCTTCAGGACGGTCCAGCTGTAAGAGATGTTGGTTCCGTCTTTCACGGCTGCCTGCAGCTGCAGCGTCTTGTTGGTGGGGAAGTACATCTCCTCCAGGAAGTCCCCTCCGGTGATCTGCAGGCCTTCTATCTGCTGCAAGACGTAGACGAAGATGCTGCTTTGAAGGCCCCCGATCTCGTTCTCTGCCGTCACAATCACATTGAACGTCCCAACGGAGCGAAAAGTGTAGGAAATGGTGGACAGACCCGGGATGGGAGTGCACCTGTCGCACAAGATCCAAGAGTAGCGGATGGCAGTGCCCGCCAGGAGGCTGGCCGTGAAACTCACAGAGCCGTTCAGAGGCACCACCGTCCTGCTGGCGTTGATGCTCAGGCCCTGCAGGCGCCTCTTCACCGTCACGTTCATCTTGGCCTCGTGGAAGTTGACATCGTTCCAGCACGTCAAACTGATGGTGTGGGTCCCGCTCCTGTTGTAAGAATGGGTGATGAATTTTCCCAGCTGGGAAGTCCCGTCCCCAAAGTACCACAAATAGCTAACTTTGGTCCCCGTGACATTGGCCCAGAAGAGATAAACTTGGTTCAGCTCCAAAACCTTTGAGCCATTCGACTCAATCTTGGCCACCCCAACCAGCTCTTGGACTTCCACGAATGCCGAGACGTTGTTGAAAGAGACGTTGTTGCAGACGGTAACCATGACCCTATAATCACCTGGACTTTTGTAGGTGTAGCTCACTTCGGTTCCACCAAACCTGGCGGAGTCGTTCGTCCCAAAGTCCCAAAGGTAGCGGTAGCGGTAAGGCGGCAAGGCTGTGACTTGAAATTTGGTCTCGTTGCCGAGCCAGACCAGTTCCGGCCTTACCGAAAGAGTCACGTTGGTGATCTCTGGTTCCACGCAAATCTCCGTATAATACTGGGCTTTGTTGACCTTGCTGGAAAGGACCAAAGACAGGGAGAAGATTCCACTCAGGGTGAAGTTGTGTATCACTGTTGGATCTCCATACACGGTGACGTTGGATGAGCCGTCGCCGAACGTCCAGTCAAAAAAGTAGTTCTGGGGATTGCCTGATACGTGAGCGGTGAGCTGTACTTCAGGGTCCTCTCGGATGCAGGAGGAAGGCTCAATCTTGAGCACCATTAGCACAAATATCTGGACGGGCACAGCTCGGGAAAGAGAATTGACTGGATTCGCCGCCGTTACGTTTACCGTGTAGTTCCTCTCCTTTAAGTAAGTATGCTTTACGGACGCCACAGGAGTCTCCACGATCGTCCCATCGCCCATGTCAAATATCCAGGTGATATTATCTCCTGTTTCCACCGAAGCGCCGATCTCAATCGGTGTGCGAAGCTCTATGGTTTCATTCAAGGACACCCACAACCCGCTGATCTCTTCAAAGACCTGATAATGCTGCCACGTCTCAACAGTGCTGATGGTGTTGTTTGCTTGCACCCTGACCTTGTAGGTCCCTCTGGAACCGTAGGTGTGGAGTACGGCAGTCTGGCTCTCTGCAAATGCCTCTGAACCATCCCCAAAATTCCAGGTGTAAGAGACTCCGAAGCCAGAGGGCATCGCTTGAACTTCAAAGGTGATGGGATGGCCCACCACCAAAACATCTGAGGCTACGTGCATTGTCACTTCTGTTAGGTGAGCATAGATGTGGACAGGGGTTGAATAGGTCAGGTTCTCAAATTCATTGGAGACTACAACAGTCAGGCCGTATTCACCTGCAGGGGAAAATTAGAGAGAGGGAAAAAAAAGAATCAGAACTGTTCATTTTTCCAATGGATCAGAAATCCAGGTCAGGATTAAAAATCGACACTGCTGAACTCACACAGTCCGCTAGGCTCAAGCAGAAAAACCAGGCCGTGGCTTCACGGGATGGCCTGTTACCTCCATACTAACTACCCAATCTCTCTTCAGTCAGTCAATCTATAGCAGAGTGTCCAACCTTGGCAACTAAAACTTGTGGATTTCAACTCCCGTAATTCCCTAACCAGCATGGCTGACTAGGGAATTCTGGGAGTTGGTCTTAAGATTGCCAATGTTGTGTACACACACACACACACACACACAGTCCATAGCTTGCCAGGCAAACCTAACCGATGTATTTCTCCTCTTTTCAAGCATGTCAAAAGTGCCACAACCTTGCTGAGCAGGAAGCCAGGCACTCTGATAAACTGTCAGCAAAGCCCCCTCGATGCTGTGGTCTTTCCCTCCGCCCCCAGGAAGCATTGCAAAGGAAAGGGTCTTTGTTACACCTGGATGTAGCAGCCTGGAATACAGTTTAGCCCTTTGTGCTGATAAGAAGGAGGGCCTACTGCTTTCTAAGCAATCCGTTTTACTCCCCCCGTTCCAGATGTTCTTACCTGGAATAGGATTTGATTTGATTCTTTGCCTCAGGAATGGCGAATTGAGATGACCAATAATTCCCTCACTACCCACTGCAGCCAGGAATGGGACTACTTGCCAAGGGACAATTCAACACGGGAGAATTCAAGAGAAGGACGAGTGAACTGCACCCAGTCTCAAGGACTTCTAACTCGAGAAGGGTCAAACCTAAAGCAAGACAAGGCCTGCTTCAATTCACTTGTCCCTTTCTTGATTATCATGCTGTCAACTCTGAAGCCAAGCTGGCTGGGGCCATTTTGGAGGCTTCAGGGTTGCCACAGTGCAAAGAAGGGATGGGGGAGGGGGTAGAGTTAGATGGGCTAACAAAATAGTTTCCTGTGGGAACCAAGGACATTCCAACAGGTGGCTGGGAGAGGAGGAGTCCGGTTACCACGCGACCAGCAAGCACCTTGATTGGACAATGTGACTGATTGTCTGGGGAAAGGTGAAAACTGCGGGCATTTTCAGAGTCGGTTTTCACCAGTTTGTGCCAATATGATATCTCCAATAAAACTGTTCTTTGAGGAACTTGACTGCTTGGAGTTCTGCTTTCTAGGGAGTTATTACTTGGAACCCTGACACACGCATTGAATTGTCCCGCGGCGACTTATCTCACAGTGAGTTGGCCGGGACAAGTCAGCCATGGAGAGTTGTCCTAGATACCCACCCACCTCAGCCTGCCTTTGAGTCACGCATCAAATTCCAAGTGTCCCTCGCGGTAAGTAAAAGACAGGATTGAACGGATGAATGCAAAGAGAAGGAAACTGTCCATTATGACAGAAAGAGAACTGACTGAGCACATCTGTTACTTCTTCGTGGTCTTTTTCTTAGCTCAGAAGTTGGAGCAGACATTTGGTTTTATTTTCATGTGATCTGAGAAGTGTGTATGCTCATTTATTGGCACTGAGTGCTACTTCCTTTCCCTGGAATAACATCCTCCACATTTTCACTTGTTTCAACTTTGGAGGACTAGGAAGGCAATCAAAACTGGATTATTTCAGCAGGCCTTTTCTTTTCTTTTTTTTTGGGGGGGGGGGAAATGAATTAAATGAGATCCCCCCCACGTGAGAATGGATGATGCTCTGAGTTTCTAGGGCTCCTCAGCATTGGAATATTTAATGTTTATTCATTGATGGTTCTATTTCTTAGTTGTTTTTAATTCTGTTTACACGTGGCAGGATTGCAAACTGCTCTGTCAGTCAATTAGGAGAATAACACGTAAATCTAATAAAATAAATAAACCTGATCAGCTACTCTGAATCTTTGTTTAAAAGAACATACATGAAAAGCTCATAAAATCCCCCACGCTGGAAAATTGCAAATACAATTTGATTGGAAACACCCTTTTTTCTAGACCGGGGGTCTCCAACCTTGGCAACTTTAAGACTTATGGACTTCAACCCCCAGAATTCCTCAGCCAGCTGGTCTAGACAATTCCGTGGGCTTCTTTCGTTCCGCAGCTGAAGTTTCCCTAAAGTTTCTGCAGGAGGCAATCCCAATCCCAATCCCGAAAGGGAGCCGGGGTCCCCCTTTTCCCTCTCCCCAAGGCACACAGCAGCATCTGAGGTACAAATAAATACGCAGCAACACACAAGCACGCAAACAGATGAATAAACAATAACGACATTATGTGCAGGTTGCAAACCCACAACGAGCAATGCGCGATGCTGGCTAGTAAGGCAGCGAAGGCCATCTTGCAAAAACAACCCTCAGGAGGCCGGACCATCTTCCCAATGCCAGTTTTTTTTTTCCTGTCCCGGTTTAGACATGCTGCCTGGGGAATTCTGGGAGTTGAAGCCCACCCGTGTTAAACTTGCCAAGGTTGACAAACACTGCTGAACGCGCTCCCCTTTCGCCTCTCTCTCAGCCCAATTTTCTCCTATCCAAACCCCAGACTGGCTGCGATTTAGCCAGTTCGGAATATATGAAGATGACGACAATCAGTGCAAGAGTTACAAAAGGGCTACCTGAGAATGGCAGGATAGTCACCCCATGGGATGGAAGAGAAGGAAGGACAAGACAAAAGGTGCTGCCGCTGGAGGAAGCGGAGAGAAGAACAGGAAAGGAGAGAAAGTAAAAAGAGAAAAAGAAACATCAGCCAATTTAAGCAATGATAAGAGGCTCAGGGTGCAGATCCGTGGCCTTAGGGCTGCCTGTGAAGCTGAAAGCCTTTGGCCCTGCCTCAGCTTTAGCTTTAAATGGGACAGATAGTTGTTAATAATTGTGGGAGTAATCCTCTTAGAATAATGGTCCCCAACCTTTCCAGCTTTGTAGACCGGTACGTAGGGAGAAGGGATGGTTCCAGGTGAGTGGCAGGTAAGTGCAACCACAAATGGAGCTGCAATTGTGCATTCGCCCAGCCACTGTGCGCACAAGTGGGTTGTAGACACACGGACGCTTGCCTGCCACTTCCGCGGCCCGGTTCTGAACGGGCCATGGCCCAAGGGTTGGGGGATCCCGGTATTAGGAGTAAGTTAACTCCAATGCAGACTTCCATCCTGACCCTTCCACTCCTTTGAATTGGTCCCCTCTCCCCAAATACCTGTGCATATTTTACTTAATCATGATTTACTGAAGTGTGGCTCCTACTTGATTTTGATTTCAAATATCCAAAGAATTTCTCACCTGGCTCTTGGTAGATATGGGATAGATTGTGCCCAATTTGCACCTGGTGGATCTTGGGATCGGGCTTCAGGAAGGATTCATTATAGGGTGGATGAAACTCCAAAATGGCTTGGTCACCATCACCAAAGTCCCACCTGGGGAGTCAGAAAATGAGAAGGTCAGTAGAAGAGCAAAGGGTCAGTCGTTAAGTCTGAACTCAATGTACTTTTTTTTGGGCCAAAGTAGAAAAGTCTGGAGCCCATCCTCAGGGAACCTCTCTCTACTGGAATGTGTGTAAAAGGTGTATAAAAGATGTGCAAAAAGAAAAGGCACAAAATGACTTTTCCCTGCACAGTTTTAAAAGGCTGCATCTCTCAAAAGGTCTATGGAGATTCTCAGTCACCCAGGTCATGGCTGTCAGTAAACACATGGCACAACATAGGAGAACAAACCCATCAGGATTAGATTCAGCGGTCCGTCTGCATTTAAAAGACAAAAGCCACTGTTTTGAAGACAGCAAAGTCCACAGCTGGACAGAGAGGACCGCTGGTTTGAAACAGGGGTCAAAGAGGCCCTCGATATCAAAACTGAACAGCCCTCTCTCAACAGAGCGGGAGGGATACGGCATCATATATCTCCAGTCTGCAACACGGTCCTTTCATCAGCTCCAAGGCTCCTCACCCGTTTGCACTACTCAGGTGACCCCGAGGACATAAGATGAATCTCCTGGTGACCTTTAA
Organism: Oxyrhabdium leporinum; assembly: GCA_032468155.1. Taxonomy (NCBI): domain Eukaryota; kingdom Metazoa; phylum Chordata; class Lepidosauria; order Squamata; family Cyclocoridae; genus Oxyrhabdium; species Oxyrhabdium leporinum. The sequence continues at coordinate 62,851 of JANHFL010004941.1, forward strand.
TGACTCGCTTAAACAATGCAAATGTCCAGCTCTGTCTGCAAGGAACATAAACCCTTCCATTCCCCACCATCCAGTCAGAGCTGAAGAAGCTTCTCGGATGAGAAGCGAAATGTCTTCAGAGAAAAACCAGAAAGTCCAGTGGCCTCTTGAAAAAAGCACCTTTGGGACATCTCTCCAAGGGCATTGCCACTGGTCTTTCTGGACCACTCATCGGCCTGAATGACGGGGAAGGGTGGATTTCCACTGGAGAGTCAGTGGAAAAACTCACAGGAATCTGGCATCGACGGCTGAATCCACAGTCACGGCTGCTGACAAGTCCACGCTGCTGTTCTGAGGGACAGGGGTCAAGATCTCCGAGACCTTCAGGTCCTTCATCCTGTTCATCTCCTCCACAGTGATGTTGTAGCACACGGTGATGTTGCTGACGTTGTTTGAGGCTGTAAGCTGCAGAGACCACAGACAAACTGCTTTGCCACACGTCATCCCCGCAACACCACAACTGGGGGCATTTGCCGTTTCGCACTTGTCATCGTTCTTTTTCCCTCCAGGTCACCGGAGGGATTTATAGATCCCGCTCTGCCTTTTGCTTCTCTTTTTATTTCCACTTAACAAAGTGGCCCTCCTTTCAATCCCTTCTGACACTCCAGAATGCTAAATCAGGGGCAAACATATGAAGATTTCCATTCTGCTATGAAGATCCCTGGATAATCTGGGACAATTATTTTCCCTCATCTTAGCTAAGGGAGCTATTGGGGCGGGGTGTGTGTGTGTGTGTGTGTGTGTGTGTGTGTGTGTGTGTGTGTGTCCTTCCTGGAATCAGAATAAGCCTGACAGTGAGAATGGCAGTGTATGAAGACCAGTGTCAAGCCATACTTGGGCCAAAGTAACAATCCACTTCCCACGGGCTGCTGAAATATGGAGAAAATCCTGATGAATAAGGAAGGGTACATAAACGCAAGATTGTTGAGGCGTAAAGTGGCAGAACCAACCTGAGGTAGCCAAGACCTTTGGTTCGTATCGCTTGCTCATTTTGGATTTGAGGTTTAACAAGGCAAAACAGTTTGTCTCAGCTAAATCAAAACTGTACACTTTTCCATTGTCGATTAGGTGCATTAATTAAAAGTGCTTCTGTGGGCCAGGATTAGAGCCACCATTTAAAAAGGCACAACGAAGAAGTTTCTTCCTGAATCAGCTCAGGGAGGTCAGACTGCCCCAGGAAATGCTGATAAAAGAGTTTTACAAAAGGCATTTTTGAGTCTGTCGTTTGTACTTCCCTCTCTGTCCGTTTTGGTATAGCAACCAAACAGGACAGGTACAGATTCCACGGATAGTTAGGACTGCAGGGAAAACAACTGTAACCAGCCTGCCTTCCATACAAGACCTGTATAATGCGCAGGTCAGAAAGAGGGCTGAGAAAATATCTACAGACCCCCTCGCATCCTGGACCTAAACTGTTTCAATTCCTCCCCTCGGGACGACGTATAGGGCATTGCATGCCAAAACTAGGTACACAAAGATAGCTTACCCCCCATGTCATCATTCTGCTGAACACCTAATGCTCACAGTACTATACCTTATGTCTAACTATATTTACCCATGTTGTATGGCTGTAGTATTATTATCCTTCCGAGGTCGGTAAAATGAGGACCCAGATTGTTGGGGGCAATGTGTTGACTTAGAGAGGGCTGTAAAACACTGTGAAGCGGTATATAAGTAAGTGCTATTGCTCTCCTTCTTATCTTCTTTACTACTCCCTCTTAGTTACGTTATTATAACGATGATGGAGATTACTCTGTTGCTTTACACGTACACTGAGAGCTTCAGCACTGGAGACAAATTCCTTGTATGTGTAATCACGCTTGGTCAAATAAAATATTCTATTTCTATTTTTATTCCTATTCCTATTCCATTACCCTTGGCAGGATTTTTTTTTTAAAAAAAAGGAAACAGTTAGTGGGAATCCTATCATGGAGAGCGATCCCTTGAGGACAACAATACATCTCAGACTGCAAATCAAGCTTGGTAAAAATCCTGCCTTGCCACTTGGAAGGACAGAAGGACAAACGCACAATTTACTGACACACAGTCAAGAGGACACCTTCAATGGGAATCCGTAGTTTTTGGCCACGGTTCCCAAACGAAGGGTCATTAGGAGGCCCAGACTTACCGATAGTTTGTATACAGCCGGGGACTGGTAAAGGACGTGGAAGACATCGTTGTAGAAGGTAAAGGAGCTCTTGTCGTCCAGTCTCCACCTGAAGGTGACGTCCGAGCCAGCGTCCATCACAGGGATGTAGCTCTGCAGTGGAGGGGCAGAAGCAGCCATTTCAGAAGGAGTAACCATTGGCCACCCAGGCTAACCATGGTTTCATCCATCCCGGCCAAGCTCAAGGCAAGCCTTTGAAGGGCTGGAGGATGAGCCCTGCCATCATCAGATCTTTTTTTTTCCTGAGAAGGAACCAAGAGGCTTAACTATGAAAGAGGCAGGTCTGACATTCAGCCTCCTGCTGATGTCCAAGGTTGGGCTAGGAGCCATGGCAGCTCAGTGGTTAGAATGCAGTATTGCAGGCTAACTCACTGCTCTCTGCCAAGAGTTCGATCTTGACCAGCTCAAGGTTGACTCAGCCTTCCATCCTTCCCAGGTCGGTAAAACGAGCACCCAGATAGTTGCAGGCAATAGGCTGACCCTGTAAACCACGTGCAGAGGGCTGTAAAGCACTGTGAAGCGGTATATAAGTCTAATTGCTATTGTTATTTATCTCTCTATCATTTATCTCGCATCCCTCTCTCTCTCTCCCTCTCCCTGTCTGCTTCACTCTCTCTCTCACCATGGTGGTTTGGTGGTTAGAAGGCAGGATTGCAGGCTGACTCTGCTGACTGCCAGGGGTTTGACCCTGACCTGCTCAAGATTGACTCAGCTTCCATCCTTTTGAGGTTGGTAAAATGAGGACGCAGATTGTTGGGGGGCAAGATGTTGGCTCTGTAAACCGTTCAGAGAGGGCTGTAAAAGCACCGTGAAGCAGTATATAAGTCTAAGTGCTAATACTCTCATTGCTGCTACAGCCACAAGGACCTTCCAGCAGAAGGGGAGAATGGACTTTGCAGGAGCATACCATTGTATTGTTTTCAAGCTTCCCAGTGGAAAACATCAGGCCATTCTAGATGCAGACAAAGGAGAAATCTTCGAGGACGGAATAAGGATTTCACCTGAGCCATCTCAAGATCTGAATTTTGATGTGACTGTCTACATTCTCAGACACTTGTGGTTCTCTGAGGCTGGTCTTAAAAGACATCGTATTACCTATTAGGTAACATCATTTATTTATTTTTATTTATTTATTTTCACATTTATATACCGCCCCATTCCGAAGACTCGGGGCGTTTTACAGCTTATAAGCAATACTCTTACATCAGTATATTAATCCAATATACCTCAGAATATTGCCCCCACAATCCG
>JANHFL010004942.1:8943-20794 GCA_032468155.1 Oxyrhabdium leporinum
ATGTTCCAGAGAGAGGGAGCCACCACGGAGAAGGCCCTTCTTCTGGGTCCCACCAGGTGTATCTCCCTCGGGGATGGAACCTGCAACATTCCCTGCCTCCCCGCTCTGATAGGTCGGATAGATGAGACCAGCAGCAGACGGTCTGTTTGGGGGTGCTGCCACCCCATCCAAGACCAAAGGTGGCAATTCTCCCTGAGCCAACGAACCCCAAACCCAGAGCCTCTCAGTCTTGCAAGGGTTTAGTTTCAACCCATTGCTCCCCATCCAGCCCCTAACAGGCTCCAGGCACTGCGAGAAGGAGGACACAGCAACACTTAACTCACCGTGGGCCGAGACATACAGCTGAATATCATCAGCATATTGGTGATACCTCAGTCCATGGTGATAGATGATCTCACCCAGCGACTTCATATAAATGTTAAACAGGAGCAGGGAGAATACCGAGCCCTGTGGAACCCCATAAAGCAGTGGGGGGGGTGGATCTCTCCCCTACTATCAATACTGACCGAGACGGCTGCAGAGAAAGGAAGTAAACCAGGACAGCACAAGGCCTCCCACTCCCATCCCCCGAAGCCACCCCAGGAGAATCCCATGGTCAATGGTATTGAAAGCCGCCAAGAGGTCAAGTAAAGCAAGGATGGATGCACTATCCCCATCCCGCTCCCGCCAGAGATTATCCAAAAGTGCGACCAATGCCGTTTCTGTCCCAAATCCAGGCCTGAATCTTGACTGGTAGGGGTCGAGATAATCCGTTTCATCAAGAAACCTCTGGAGCTGCAGCGTGAAAGGAAGATTGGAGACAGGTCAGAAATTATCCAACCATGTGGAGTCCAGCAATGGCTTAAGAAGAGGGAGGAACACAGCCTCCTTAACGTGCTGGGGCACTGTCCCCTTCCGTAGGGAAGCATTAATCAATGCCAGAGTCCACCCGCCTCTCACCTCCTGGGAAGCTTTCACAACCAGAAGAGACATGGGTCTAAAACACAGGTGCTTGCACGCATACTCCCTAAGATCCTGTCCACTTCCTCTGGAGCAACAGAGTCAAACTGTTCCCAGATAACAGAGCAACAACCTGCCTCAGGGGCTTCCACCGGACCAGCAACTACGCTGGCATCTAACTGGGAACAAAATCGAGAGATTTTGTCTTCCAGAAAATCTGCAAATCCCTCAGCGCGCCCCTTCAAGTGCACCTCAATCTCCTTCCCCAGGGAGGAGGCATCTCACCTTAAAGAGGGTCGCTGGGCGATTATCTGCCGACGCAATTAGTGTGGAGAAATAGTTACACTTCGCTGCAGAAATCGCCACGAAGTAGGCGTTAGTAGCAGCTCTTACCCGTGTTTATGATGTACATTTACAATTATGCCATGAATGAAACATGCAGAGATAAATTTATTCTTCAGGTGCTGACTATTTTGGAATGGAGTTAGGGACTGGCAATAGGGTAAATAGTTCCTCTGCACATGAGAGGGAAATTCGAACTGACAGACATGTGTCATTATTTTTCTACAACAAGTTCAGTATCGGTGAACTTTTGATAACAGAATAAAGAGATGTTTCTATCAATGTAAACATTGACAAAAATATGAAAAAATGGCTGGTGAGCAAGGGGGGAGTATAAAATTAATCATGTTTCATGAATGACTAGTTTCAAGATTTCTAAAATCAGAGAATCCCATTCTGACTAATAGATGTTATATAAAGTTCTGCTGAAACTACAAAAATTGCTTAGCTGGAAAGATTCAGTGAAGAGATTTCCCCCCCCACAAATGCAGTGGAAGTCTAGGAAGTAGAAAACATGGGTTTGTTTTGTAAAAGCCTGGCAATGTATAATATATGAGGATATGTCTATCAGAGAATGTATTTGCTCCCATGATTTACACATATCCAGAATGGTTATTTTAATGTCTTCAGAATTCAAAACAAGTAACACACTTATATAGTATTCTTTGAAAGGCATTCAAAAGAATTTCAGTCTATGGGGTTATTGATTCAAGTAAAAAATAATAAAACAGCTAAAGAGTCAGGAGAAGAAAGCAGTTTGGGGTTTTTTTAAAGTCATATAATACTGTCAGTACTATTTTTCCAGTGATAGAAAATGAACTGAGCTAAAAGTGGAAAGCATGCTTTTCAACATTACACTGACATGGAGATTAAAAACACCTTTCCACCAAAAGAAAACTCAATTGGAATGTTCTAAAAGCATATTGTACATGCACAAACATCCAAACAAATGAAGAACCTGCCATTTTTCAATCAATATTCATGTATATATCATTAACAGGGGATTTAAAAATTATCCAAGAAAGAAATTGGGGACGAGAGAGAGAGAGAGAGAGAGAGAGAGAGAGAGAGAGAGAGAGAGAGAGAGATTTGAAAATGTTAAATCAGTTTTTTTTTGTTTTCACAAAAACAAGTAACTTTACCACAGTAATTCTTTAGCTGCCGATCTTGCATCTGACCAAACCCATATAGCTGTTTTCTTCCTACTATTTAATCCAATCCACAAAATCTCACGTGAGACTGCAGAAGATATCCAATCCTGTCAAAATTTTATAGAAAGAAGCCTTTATTCTTGTGTTAGAATAATCTCCAATAGAGAAGAATGAAAATTTGGAATTTCTTCTTTTGCCACATTATTGTGGTTTCCAAAAATGGAAAATACCAAAAGTATAGATTAAGAAACACTTGCCTACATTTCTATTTTAAATGAAATATAAAATTGTTAATATATAAAATAAATTAGGCTATGTTTGGAAATCTACATATGACCTTAACTTAAACCTTACTTTGCCATAACTTTATATGTCAAATGTGAATTCTATATTGTATGAAAAAGAAAAAGACTAATTAAATACCCTTTGAAATAGAACTGATTTGATTTAAAACAAATTCATTTAAATAATTCCTTAGAAAGAGTCAATTCAAACAGTATCACTATTAGAAACAATTGTTCTGTATATGTATGTATGTATTTATATATCTACATCTACACACGTGTGTGTGTGTGTGTGTGTGTCTGTAAAGGAGTCCCTGCAGATTTTATTCCAATAGTCAATGCCAACTATAGGGGGAGCTCTTCGTCTCCATTTCAAGGCCATTGAGCCAGCATTGTCTGAAAACATTTCTGCGGTCATATGGCCAGCATGACATCACTGAGCGCTGTTACCTTCCCACCAAAGTGATACCTATTATCTAGTTGCATTTGCATTCTTTTCAACTGCTAGGTTGGCAGGAGCTGGAGTAAGGATGGGAGTTCACCCCATGGCATGTAAATTAATTATTTTGCCACCTATCTCACCATGGGGCTGTTCTAGGTGGCTTACAATAATAAAAAGGAAGAAAATGAAAGGAGACTAAACAGATGAGAAGGAAAATAGAACAATATAAACAATGAAAAAGGAACACAATCAGAATACATCACTATGATAAGAAAAATGATGGACAGGTGAAAAGCAGAGAGCAAGGGGGTGGAAGTGGAATCTGCTATCAATCCAGCATTCACCTCAGCGTGGAACTCTCCCATTTGGTTCCCAGGCCAACGGCAGATCTTTAGGCTCTTGCAGAAGGATAGGAGGGTTAGGGCAGGTAAGATATAAGATAAGATCTTCCAAAGAGCAGGCGCTGCAGCAGAGAAGGCTCCTTCTGGAACCCAATAGTTGGATAGGATCTGAAGTAGGCCCTCTCTGTTGGCATGAGTAGGATGGGCTTGTCCTAGCAGATATCTTTGTAATAAATATCTTTGTAATAAAAATATAAATATTGAAGAAAATATTACAATCAAGTTACAATGTAACCAGGATGAGCAGAATGAGCATGCTACAGATCTCATCAGCCAAAAAGGATCAGCTTATGGGGACAGGTGTCAAACTTTTTCTGCAATAGCCTCTGCTCTATGGAACATCCTCCCATCAGAATTCAGAATGGCCCCAACACTGTTAAGCCTTTCATCAGACTCTAAAAACCTGTCTGCACTCCCGAGTCTGGGATGCTGAATGTAGAAAGGGCCTCATTTCCTGGCTATATTGCTAACTGGCCAAAATCTTGCTCTTGTGTGTGCTGGCTTGAATGTTTTTATAGGTTTTTTTAATGGTTTTGCTGTTTTTATTGTTTTAAAATGGTTTCCTCCCAAGGCTTAAGCATTTCTAGACAAGATCAGGAATCTCCTTTCCTGTATTATATGTGGAAGCTGCAGTGTCACTGTCTTCGAATTTAAATGGAACTTATTTTACTGAGATATGTTTAGGTTAAGTACATTCTGTTCTTATTGTTATTTCTGTCACTCCTTTATCCTATTGTTCTTATTTCTATTCCAAATATTTATACTGCACTGTATTTTTCCTATTTTAAGATATACATTTTAATTGATTGTATACATCTAATAAATACTTTAATCAATAAATTAAAAACATGCTTATGAGTACTCATATCTTACAATTTACGCCAGGTTTTCTATCTTGTGTTATTTGTAAAAAATATTAAAGGCGGGATAAAAATAAATAAATACTGTACAGATGTATTATAATTCAAAAGTTCATTTTTTTCTGTTAGTGATTATAGGTATTTATCTCTAACACAAGAGGGCAGCATATACCATGCAGAGGTAAAATAGATCCTATTTTGTTTCTAGCTCAACACAAATTGAGGACTTTTTGAATAATGTATATATTCTTAAATGAAAATTAAATTTACTGAAATACTCAGAAAGGTGATTTGTATTCACTTTGTGAATTGAATTTATTACCATTCATAATCACCCAATATTTCTCCATTTATTTCTAAGCAAAATAGTTAAATAAAGCTCATGAATTGTAATCACCCTAAGTGCAATAAACAAAAAACACCCAAATGTATGTTATACATAGTCCAAATTACTCCTAGTTAATTAACAGGACCTTATACATTTCAAAAATGATTCAATACTGTATCGGATATCATGCAACACCTCCCCGCCATTCATTAAATTAGCTTATCTTTTTCAGAAAATTATGAATTTTTTTTTTTAAAAAAGTAACCATTAAAGTAACCATTTCTTTTTTCCGGCTTGTGCAGAAGCCTGAAAATTGAAAGCTGTTCTGCTCAAATACTATTTCACAACCACTTTTGAAGAATGCAAACACTTGTTAATTACCCAGCCACTATATATCTGTGTAGTACAGTAGAAAATCAGAGGAACAAATGCTTGTGGAGACTGAATCTCTAAATAAAATGCCTTATATTTGAGATGATATGAGATGCTCCTGAGAGCTTAAACCTTAAAATACTATAGGTCAATCAGTCATTCCTATTTTTTTTAATTACTAAATTTATTCTTTTTTAGAAGGTACATGGATGCTCTTTAATTGTCCTATATATGATGATAATCATTTACACCCAAACTTATATCCAAGATAAAGCAAATTATATTGGTAGAAAGATTAGAGGCATAAAATTAAGAAAAAAACTTCAAAAAGACGTTCAAAACATTTATAGAATCTCTGAGACCTAGGAAAAGAAATTCAAAGGTGCATAATATATGTAAGTCATATAAGAGGAAAGCCTAACAAAGTGAGTTTCATATTTTAAAGGGGAGGTGAAAGAGAAAATTAGCTCAGAGCTTCCAAGGATTTCAGTCAGAATGGGTCAATGTTCTCTGGACCTTAAAAGTCTGAAACCATAAATATAAAGAATCTTAGAAAACAATTTGGTGAAGTGATAAGAGAAAATACTACATAAATATGATATACAACTAATGTATTTCAAAGTAATTTGCAATAAAATCTAACAAATCACATACACGCATATTCACATACATACAAACTTCAAAAAGTATATGCCAGCTTTGAATTGATTTCCAATTTTTTACAAAATACATCAATACCATTTCACTTTTCTTGTTGATCCATATCAAGTCTGTACTTCTGAATCTTCTACACTGTTTACGAGCAAATGTCCAATTGGATGCCTTCTCGGCACTAAAATAATAGCAGTTCTTCTCCCAGTATCTCCAACCAGAAAACTGAGGGCACCATACACTGTTCAAAGCTACCACAAATAAAAGTAAAGAGTTAATTTTAAAATTTACGTGCTGAAGATAATAGTACAATCATTTCACATCACTTTTAAGCTTAAATGTTTGGGGGTTCTTAGTGTTCTCTGACCTTGGTTTTCTTGCAGACATTTCATTATCAAGCTAGGTATTATCATCATTGCAGCCACCAAACTCAGATAGCACCAAGGACCGCACAGATTAACCCTGAGCTACAAATATTCTCTTCTACTAAATACTTTCCAATGTTTATTATGTAGATATTTCTGTAACAATAGTTTCAGAATACCTTGAAAGATAATATACAAATGCAATAAATAAATGTATTGCAAGCATGCAAAATGAAACATTCCACCAAAAACACTTCCTGAAATCAGTTCATCCCAATAATGAAATGCTTGAAAAATTCTACAATTCAAATTTCTTCCCAAATTTGTTTAATTGTATATTCCTTTTACATATGAAATATCATCTGCAACTTCTTATAAAAAAAGTCTCCGTATTTTGGTCAAGCTACCCTAAACAACCACTGTATTATAAGTTTTTTAGTCAGTGCCTTTATACTAATATTAAAACACTGCAAAAATAATATGATGCCATAGTAGAGTAACAATATTTTCTTTTTTTCAAAAAGTAGTCTTTGTGTCTTTTCTTAATTTGTTATCATAAAGTTGTCATGAACTTTTTGCAAATTACTTTTTCAATAGATTATGAAAAGGTTTTAAAAAGCAATAGGGTACTACTTTCTTAATTGTGGAAAAGGTATGAGTAAAAATACTTTAACTTCCAAGATTTTTGAATTTGCTTGAGTATTTTGGAGAAAGATAAATATATCTTTTACTTAAGTGCAAAAACTTCAGTTTCTTGTCTCCTGTGTATGTGGATGAATTTCATCTTTTTTCTGTGTATAAAAGCAGAACTATGGATATTTCTGCATTTAAAATAATGAGAAGGAATGCAAGGCTACCACAGCTGTAAAAATACCCTTTAAAATACTTTATTTTAAAAATATCTCTCACATATGTAACTTTAGAAGGTCTCACCCTTCTCATGTTTGATGAACTAGCTTTAAAAGCCATACTAAAAGAGTAATGCTATAAGAGAAGGCAGAAAAAAATATCTGGGACCTTGACACAGAAAAAAGGAAATAAATTAACACTGTATGTGTTTATGTGGAGATATGAAATCTGGGACCTTTACCCAAAAGAAAGTTTAAGTGTGTGTGTGTGTGTGTGTGTGTGCGTGTGTGTGTACACACATACAGACATGCACACACCCACACATTTACACAGGGAGGGAGGACACTTGAGTTAGGTGAAGTAGATCATTATTAGAAAAAAAGAATAAGAAAATAAAAACCTACAGAAACACTGATTACCACTGAGAATAATATAAAACAAGAGCGGAACAAACAAACCAGAACAAAGCATAAAGATAAAAAACCAAAGCTGGAGGACCACAGAGAAAAAGATGTCAAATCACTGTTTAATATCTAGCAAAATATACTTTTATAACTTGCATTTTCATAATTAAAAAAACACTGTCCCAACAAGAGGTGGTCTAAATCTGTCTTGATTTCTCACTATCTCTGGATCTGCAATAGCCAAGAATGACAAAGAAGGTGCCAACTGAGAAAAGTTATTAGTCAAAACAGATGGTTGTAGCAAACAGCACATGGATCTGATTTTTAAATATATTTCAAAATCAATCTATCCAACTAGCAACAAATGTAACTCGGGAAGGAAGAGAGCTTACTAAGAAAGTGAATGACACAAGAACCAACATCTAGGATTGCTAATTCTTTACATCACATATTTGTTTACTGAAAATATATATACCATTTCTTGTTGTACAGTGGATCTCCCAACCTTCCAAAAGCAAATTTTGGTGAAGGAGCACAAAGGGGCTGGTCATGAAGAGAAGAAAACTGTTGCATTAGCACCAGCAGTATCCATTCCAAAGGTAGATGGGCATAATTCGATTCAGTACATAATTATACCATCTATACTTTATATACAGGTAGGGTTCAGGTTCCAACATCACATGGAACTGGGATGGCTTCCGCTAAGTGATGGAATCTTAAAGCCCGCTATCATTTGACCACATTTCTTAGTGACAGCAGTTGCAATTTCTGCTGTAATCCCAATACATGTGAGTTGTTAAGCGGGAAACAGTGGGAATCCCAGATAAGGAGTGTGGGGATGCTGTAGAGGGATGAGGGAAGGGTCTGGTGGTCTGTCACAGTCTGTATGCGAATTGGGGAGAGTGCTATACTATACTTGTTGCAGCAAGTACCAGTCTGTTTCTGCTATTTAATAGAAAGATATTAGAGTGAAGAATAGATGAAAAATAATGAAAACTTTAATTGTATGGGTCCATATGCAACAATGTAGATGCACAAATAAGTGGCTACATTTAAAATCAATTCAGAAACCATAGATTGAGAAAGATGACCTTGACGGAAATATGCAAGAATGGTTAACTAGGCAAAAGGGGTTGAAATATTATTTAAGTCAGGATAACTTTCCAAGACAATATTTGCAAGAAGCTCAGGCAGATGCTTCTTTAATTCACTAGATTATAAGGGGGAAATATAGCATGAGTGTACTGGGTTATTATAGCCAGTTTCAATAAAAAATAGTTTTAGCTATCTTCTGGAGTTAATTTCATGTGCTGGAGTACATACTGGGGATGACAGCAACCCATAATATGGGGATAATAACACTAATCTATTGTTCGGTGTTATCAAAATTAATTGAATAAATAGTGTAATTTTTTATACAAAAAATGACCTCCTTTTTGCTTCCCATCTTCCATTTTTGAACTTTCACTTTCATGTTTCAAAGCCTTATTAAGGTACCTTGTTCACAAACAGCAGGAGAATCTTGAGATCTGCAAGAATGGAAAATATCACAATCTCCTGTATAGGGATTGCATAATTCATCACCGTAGCATCTATTGCAAACAGAGGAACAGTTTATTCCAAAGTAACCCAAGGAACAATCTGTGAAAATAACAATTGTAATAAGAGTATGAATATTCACTACTAATAACTTCCATCAAGCAGCATTCAATATCTTTATGATAGGGATAAATAGCTATTAGCCTTGATGGCACTGTGACCATCTGATGGGAGACTAGTGGGCTTCATTCAGTATTTAAACTGCTGGAGGACACTGCTTATGTTCTTTTGTTATCTTAAAGGTATACTGAGAGACTTTGCCTACCAGCAGTAAAAATAAGTACAGAACAATTAGAATAATCTATGGAAATTAATGCATTTTATTATTTTCTATGAAGAAATGTGTCCATATTTATTTAGTGTACAAACAGTATCATTGACATATTTTAATAAGTTTTCCATCTGTTATATACATTTTCATATACATTTTCTATGCCAATTTTTCTCAATTTTCATACTATCCACATACTATCCACATTTTAACTGGAAAATTACATAGCAAAACTCAGAGGTATAAATACTTAACTATTTAGTTCACATATTCCAGAATGTACGAAGTTTAAAAGTCCACAGTAACACATGAAGCCAATGAACTTTTCATTATCAACTCAAAGGTAAACAGGCTAACAGTTAGGTAGCAAGTTCTATTTATCCTTCAGAAATCTGTTCCATAGCAAGCCAATAAAATACTTGTTTTCTCTATCACTACTAAATTCTTTTCTTTTTATACATTAGAAGTCATAAAATGTAAGACCTTTAAAAGAAATAAACAATGCAAATTATCCAAACATATTTTTACTACTATTTACTAAAAGGACACGTTTTAGTTTATCACTTGTATTTATTTCAGCAGAAAATCTCCCTATGCTTTCCTTTAGAATATAAAAAACTCTTAACATTACATTTTAAAATAACTCAGTCTAGCTTCTATTAACCCCAAATGATTTAAGGCTGTTGTTGGTTTTTTTGCTTTTTAATATGAGACATGATTACAAATAAACCTAGGAAATATCTGGGTTACTTAGCACACCTGATTTGACATATGCTACAGACTGTTTTTCCTTGCTTTTTAGCAATACTGTTCCTCTGGCAAGTGCATAGGCATTATTCCAGGTTGTTATTCCTGTACACTGCTCTCTAAGCTCCAAGCATGCTATTTTTGCAGAAATCAAATCTGTGTGGACTTGAGACATAGAACCTTTTGGTGATAAAAGCACCTTTCCTTTATGTTCTTGATATCGCTCTGCAACTACAATAGAAAAAAAGAATCCATTTATTAATACAAACAAAAAATATTATTCTTGAAGTCTCCACTTTTGCACCAAGTTTAATTCTCAATAAATAAAAAGCAATCATAAATAAAATTCTATTTCTACACTGCATGGCAAACACGTACAAGCTTAGGGGTGTTATATCATTCTTCTTCAGAACTTTAAAAAATGGAACATTGAGTTTTTCCCAGGAGAATAAATCAGTCAAAAATAAAAGAAGGTAAATAATCTACTTTTATAATAATTATAACTGCATTATCAGTTAAATTAGAACCAATGAAATGATGCATAGTTGTATTTTATATCCTGAATTAAAGGCTACTAGTGTCTGTGGAAAATGTTGGATCTTTAGTATATTTTCAGCTGTGTCTATACAATAAAATTACAGTATATTGTGGGATAATCACAGCTTGAAAATTTGAAAGAACAGTGAAGACATGAGCTACTAATCACATTAATTTAAAAAAAATTATTGTAAATAAAGATCTTAAGCTAATTAGGCTATTTCAGGAGAAACTTAAACTAAAATTTTAAAATGACAATATATTCAATTAAAGCATCTTCTGAATTTGCAGATAGCCTGAGGTACACTGCTATATCGCTATATTTATTGGAATGTATTCTAGGTTCATCTAAGTATGTATTAAATTCATAAATTTATTTATTTATTTTATTGTTTGTCAAACATCTACAAGGTAACAAGTATACGTATGAACATAAACATGAACAAAGGAAGTAATTACAGGTAAATGTGGATAAATTTAGTAATAACTTCCCAAAAGGTAGAGCAAGTAAGGTTTAGTGGATGAGCCAAACATGACTGGAGTATCATCCCAGTCTAGTAATGAAAAAGAAATTGTGGAGGAGGATGTTCCAACAGAGCCAAAAATATAATTAAGCAAGTCAAATAAGAACTAAAGTCAGAATGAGATACATTAATATGAATGTATACGACTTGACAAGTATACTTAAAGAAGTTAATAACAACTAACAGAATTGTCTTCTCAAGTTTCAGAGGTCACTCAGACTGCTATCAAAGGACATGACATTACTACAGGTAGGAGAAATGAGCTGGATTTTGGAAGAGTTAAAAATGACATTAAACCAGAGTAAATCTGGCTGATGTACAGAATAAAAGAAATAGTTTAAGAATTAGAGGAATTAGATAAAATCAATTCTCTAATTAATTAATACTGAAACTGGATATTTCAATTTCTCATCTTTCAAATAAGAATGTGGACCTTTCCCATAAAATATTTACTATTAGGTTTGGCTTGGATGCATATACCAAGGAATATAATAATAAAGTATTTAAATGCTTGGGTATCAATGTGGAAACCTCATGTACTAAAATGAAAAATCAGGACAAAGATAAAGTTTCATTTTTTTTGAAGACAGTAATCTGGCCATATTATAGAGAAGAAAAAACTTCAAGTCTCTGACAAAAGAGGTTCCTGGTTGCGGCGTGGAGATCCGGCCGCCGCCATGGTGAAGATCGCCTTCCAGTCGCCCTTCACCCACAAGGACGAGCCCAAGAGGGAGGCGTCCGAGGCGCTGGTGGCCGAGCAGCCTTGGCCACTTCAGGTCACGTGA
>JANHFL010004943.1:0-16214 GCA_032468155.1 Oxyrhabdium leporinum
TCTGCGGGGGATAATTCTTCTCCCCCGATAGCCAGAGATGGAATAATCTGGCTATGTCGGGACGCAGGAAACCACAGTCACTCGGTCTTGGAGGGGTTGAGTTTGAGTCTGCCCCCGCTCATCCAGACCCGTACGGCCTCTAGGTACCGGGACATCACTTCCACAGCATCCTTGGGTTGGTTTATCTGCTTGCCTCTCTATTTGCAAGCTTCTTGGGACCTGCAGCTTCCTGCTGAATTATCCACTGATTTTGGTAGCTGGAAGCTGGCAAGAAATTGTCAGGAGGTGCTTGCTTAACAACCCATGAGCCTCACTTAACAAAGTCAATAGGGATTGCAGGGATTGTCATTAGTAAGCAATCAGTCATGTGACATTGTGCTTTATGTCCATATTGCTTAGCAGTCTCAATTGTCATCATAACTCATGGACTGCTCATGGAGGCTAAAACATATAAAGAACTGTTGCAGGAATTGGGTATGTCTAGTTTAATGAAAAGAAGGACTAGGGATGACATGATAGTAGTTTAGCAGTCCAATATCTACGAGGTTGCCACAAACAAGAGGGAGTCAGGTTATTCTCCAAAGCACATGAAGACAGGACAAGAAGCAATGGATGGAAACTAATCAAGTAGAGAAGCAATCTGGAACTAAGGTGGAATTTCCTGACAGTTAGAACAATTAATAAGTGGAACAAATTGCCTCCAGAAGTTGTGAATGCTCTAACACTGGAAGTTTTTAAGAAGAAATTGGACAACTATTTGTCTGTAACAGTATAGGGTTTCCTGCCTGAGCAGGGGGTTGGACTAGAAGACCTCCAAGGTCCCTTTCAAACTCCTATTCTATTCTATTCTATTCCATTCTATTCTATTCTATTCTATTACAGCTACATTTGTCCTTCATTGAAGCCCTCTTTCTCTTCTTTTTCAAGAAAAGACAACCAGCAATTTTAAATGTTCTCTGTAAGACTGGAAAATATAACATTTTTTAAAAAAAAAAACATGTTTCCCTCCTTGATTTGAATTTAAAAGGACTGGCAACCATTTCATATGAATTAGATTACAAAGGAATGCAGTTTCAAGATTCCAGATCAGCTGTATGCAGAGCAGGAATTCAATCAGCAGATTATGCTGTTTAAAGCGTTAACATGCTGGCATGCTTTGACTGAATCTAACACAGAACAACCTCTTAAAGAACACAATTTGCTAAAAGAAACACATTTCTAGTCTATTATCACATTTACAGTTAGATTTCCTCTTCTTATTTTACACAACATAAAGTTATACTGAAGAACATTTGATTACAGGTAGGATTTTTTGGCAGCACTTTGGATATAGTTTACCTTTGCTTTTTTCTATTTTTTTTTTCTTCTTTTTGAACCACTAACACAAACAACAACAACAATATGTTCCCTGACCCAGTGATTCTGGGCAATTTACAAATTGTTAAAAACATTTTAAACAAAGAAACAACAGCAAAAGAATAAAGATGGCAAAAATGACAAAACAGATGACCACAAATGAAAAAGAAGTGGCTTCAGTCCAGTCATAATCATTGGGGAAAACCAGTTTGGTCTAGTGCAGGGGTGTCAAACTTGTGACATCATGGCGGTGTCATGTGACGTATTGGAACTTTTCCCCCTTTTGCTAATCTGGGCGTGGTTGTGGTCAGCACGTGATGTATCCAGCCTGTGAGCCATGAGTTTGGCAGCCCTGGTCTAGTGGTTAAGGCATTAGACCAAAAACTGGGAGACTGTGAGTTCTAGTCTAAATTCTGGGCTTCTTCCTCATGCCTTTTATGAGGCACAACTTCCTGGCCATTGCCTTGAGGGACCAGGAATATTTTCAACCCCAACTGACAAAATATCACACTAGCATAAGAAGACTTATTTCCTACTTCACCATCTGCCTTCCTTAAAAGGCTGGGATTATTATATGTAATTCACATTTTGAGAAGAAATATCTATTATGTATTTAAATACATATTCAAAGATTTCATTGTAATGGAAGAAAGCAAAATTGCAGGCAAAAACAATGTGATTGTAAAAAGATTTATTTACCCTTACAATCTGCACTGAAATTCCCTAGGTGGTGGATCTTGCTTTAATTTTACGAATTCCCCAAGATGTATTAATTTATTCAAAATATAACTTTCTGCAATACATAGCACTTAACCATTTAGATTCCTGTGTGATTTTTTTTTCTTTCTAGTATTTTCCTGCATACAGGTCCATTTTTCCCCTTTTGTATCTATTTGTTGATTGTTGATCTATTGATTGCAACAGGATTTGACTAACTAGTTCATAATCTGAATATAATGTCATAGGTTGACACAGAAAGACTGGTTCAAAGTCAACAGCCAGCTTTCAGCCTAAGACAGGTCTAGAACTCATACTTTCTGGTTTCTAGCCCAGTTCCTTAACCACTAGACCAAACTTTTGTAATTAAAAATTAAAATGTTTAAATAATTAAACATAACATATTGCTAAATTCCTGATTTAAATATATTATTAAAATTGTACATTTAATCATAAAATAGTATCTTAAAAGCCTGTTTTAATGTTTAGCTTTGTAGAACAATATGAAGCATTTCAATTTCGCTGGATAGTTTAGTTCCAGTTCCATTCCCCAAATTCAAAACCTTTACATAGAATATAAAAGTCTTCCTATAACTTCGTCATCACTAATTTGGCTTAAGTTGAGCCAAAATCTTTCACTTTTGTCAATTTTTTTGAATAAAGAGAAAAATAAATAGTACAGCCATATCATTTTGATGAAATGCTTATGATTCAGCCTGTGTTTTTCTTATTTACGAGAAAGCCAAGTGAACAAGATGAGAATTCTGATTTTCACTATTAGGTTTCGCAATCTTGCCAGCTTCCTATATTTCAATTATTATTTTTTATATATTTATGTATTCAATTTTTATAGTGGCCCAACTCAATCAAGTGATTCCCAAGGAAGGACTTCAGGAGATTTAAAAAAAAAAAAAGGTACATGGATATCCAGAGAAGATGCAGGCATTTAGGAAGAATTATTAGGGTAAATTATTTAAGTTTACATTAAAATAAATATTTCCTAATCACCCAAAGCCCTACTAAATAATGTCTTTAAGTTATAATTTGATAGCAAAGTTAACCTCCAGTCCACCCAAGATAGCTCTAGATTTGCAGTTCTTCTAGCTTACCCATACAATTAACTTTTCAATTAATCGCTATTGTTTTCTCTTTTTGAAATTCCACTTTATCTCATTATACTTTCTCTTATTTTAATATTTTCTCCTTTTATGTATTTAAACTTCCAGCCTGCAATTTAAAAGATCCTGGAGCCACAAGGACATAGGAGATAGGTTCCTGCTGAGGACTTAACCTCCTGGAATTCTGTGAACAGATCTTAAGTGGTCTCTCAGCCATCAAATGAAACACTGAACTCTCCTGTCCTTAATGGACATGACAGTCTCCTGCTTCTGGTAAGTCCACTGGCCATTTTGAAGGTAGTATTTTTAATCTGTGCCTCTAATGATGTTCCAGCCAATGATTTAAAGAGCACTCTAGCTGTAAAACTCCCATTAATATTTTTTTCTAAATATTATCTTTTAAACTGTAAAAGCCTAATTTGGACAATTAACTTAAAAAAAAAAGATGCATTGAAAATATTTGTACATACAGATACATTTTGGAGATAAAGAATGCATACCACTTTCAAAGAGACTCTATGCTGGATATCCCACTTGCTGATAAGAAGGTTGAAAATAGTAAATCTTTTACTTCTTTTAAGTCTTTTTAAATCCAGATAATACAATTAAAAAGATTCTGTCTTCATATATCAATATGAACAGTTCATAAGAACAGTATTAATATAGGAAGATAGATTTCTTTTTCTTGCTAGCCCAATCCCATCAATCTCATTCTTCTTAATTGGCATTTGGCTATAATTAACAGAAAAAAGATTTAGATGTTCTTCAACAATACAACAATACCACTGATGCTTTTAAAAATGAACTTCTTAAAGATTTTTAGAATTATTCCCATTTGGGTGTTCATTGCTCAAACATTAAACATTTATTAAACAGTATTAAATTTGCTCAGTTACTCTATAATGTTGTGTTTATCTCAGACAATCACAAAATTTCTTTTCCTTTATCTCCAATACAAGGGAAAGATTATTCTTTTGAATTGATTAACTCTTACAGTATGATACAGTAAGTAAAGAGGAACAGACACATAAACTTTGGAAGATTGATAGACCTGCACAACTCCAAGAGAAAGCAAAACTTCATGCTGTTCTAATACAAGTCCACTTGAACAAAGACTCCAAGCTTGCCTATTACCAAGAAAAGTAATAAAAAAATGCTCAGGCCCGAAGAAACTATCCTTTATCCACTTAAATTTATCTTACATTGACATCAGGTATTCTGTGATACAGCTCAAATGGGCAACTTATCTATAAATGCTCATAAACTGCCTTCTGTCTTCCAATGGTCTTGAAAGACACAATGAATTACCTATTTTATCAGTTGATGGCATAAGTGAATTTCCCTGTAATCATGCTAATTCACTGAATACTTGGCACACTAAGAAACTAGGGATATGGAAACACAAACAGCAATTTGATTTGATGGATTCTTCTCATGATCTGATTTGACCACCAATTAACACAAATCAAACCAAAGATTATTTAAGATGTCTCCCATTAGCATTTTGTTTCAGTATTGAATGCTATTCTTCTATGGTCACAAATAACTCCTTCAGATATTATTAAGTTACAATTCAATTAAAAATCAGTTGTGATATGGGTATTTGATGAACTGATAAAAGTCAGTATTGATTCCAGGCTTCCACTTTGGCTGCCTTATTTTCACATATTAATGACACATTCCAAATGTCTAAAGATTGAAACCATTCTATTATTGTTCTCTCTTTAAAAAAAAAGATCCCTCCAGCTATTCAGTTAGCCTCCTAGGTTATTTCCACAAAACTATATGAGAACTTTCTGTTTTATAAACTTTTGGTCAGAACAGGAGTAAATTTCTAGTTGACAAGCAAGTAGGCTTCAGGGAAGGCAGGCCAACAATAGATCAATGTATGTCCTACAGTTTGTAATAAAGAAATACAGACACATTTATTCTCATCCACAATAAGTTCACCCCCATATATATAATCAGCATTTGACCCCCATCCCTATAGGAAGCCTCTTCTATAAAATGGTTCATTTCTCTATAGATTAGATGTACTTTGCCTAATTATAATGCTGAACAGAAAGACCACCACAAAGTCACACAAGATAGTAACCAACCCAGAAGGAGTGAAAGAGTATTTTGAAGTCCTTTTTTATATCTAGGTAAATTCAATAGTCCCAATCTTAACCACAGCATAATTCCACCCACTCAAACTTAATAATAGACAGCTAGCCATGCTTTTCTATGGGAAAGATATAACCAGTCTTCCTTTAATCTGAGTTTAATCTTATAAGAAGTCTATGGGCTCTGGAGGATAAAGGTAGGAAAGAAATATTTACAATAAATGATTCCCAAAACAAAATTATGGTTTCTCAAAATGATTAAGATGACATAGTTTCATAGAGTGAATAAGAAATTTCAAATATGTTATAGCATTCCAATCCTCAAGAGTCTGGTATTAATACATTAAATCTATTTCTGATAAGTATAACACTAGCCCTAAGACCATATTAGAGTTTTTTTTTCCATCAGTGGCCATAAATCTATTGCCAGATCATATATGGCTTCCTGCTATATGCAAACAATCACTTAATTCCCTTAGATACCATTCATACCAGATTCTTAAGAGCATCATTTGCAGTATTATTTAAAAATTGCTGATGATGGGACAGGGTGTCCTTTTAAGTTGTTGCTGCTGTGCTGCTTTTTTTCTCCTTCTCCTTCTCCTTCTCCTTCTCCTTCTCCTTCCTCTGCTGCTTCTTGCTGCTTCTTTGGCTTCTTTGGCTTTGGCTTCAGCTTCAGCTTCTTCTTCAGCTTCTTTGGCTTCTGCTTCTTCTGTTTCTTAATTTCCTAAACCATCACCTCCTCCTCCTCCTCCTCCTCCTTGACAAGTTAATAAATTTTCATTGTATTGTTGCCATTCACAATTTCTGGTATATGGGACAGTATAATAATCAGATTTCTCAGCTGCCTTATTAAAGCATTTCTACTACATTATTGTTTCAAAGATGTATAGCCTGATAAACAGATATTCACACTGAAGCTGAAAACAGTATAACATTGATTAAGGAACTTCCTTCTCAGGAGAATCTTAATAAGAATAGATGATAGCAAGCTCGTGACATTGTTTTCATAACCCACCTATTGCTTTCCACAATGCTATATTGAACACATCTTTAAGCAATTTAATAATGAGTTACACAAATTCTACAAATTATCCATGGATATGTGAATTAACAGTATCAAGACTCATTGTTGCTTTTTAATGCTAATTATTGCTCCTGTTTGTACTTATGGGGCATGCAGTCTTGGCAAAACAGATTTTAATGAGGCCATTGGTCTTTTTAATACCATGTTCTTAATTTGCTTCTACATTGGTTAAAACTCTAATCAACATCACTTACAAAACTACTTTTAGAGTGAAATAATTATGCATTCCTTGCCATCAGCAAAACTATTAGATATATCTCTTTGATTAGTAGTTTGTAATTCACACGGTAGGAGCATCATAATAAGGTTTGTGTGAGCATATGATGTGTTAAGTTCACCAGACCCATTGCAGATAGATAAAATGTATCATTGATATAAGGAGATAGGTAGAACATAACTAGTCTACATAGGGTTTTGTAGAGATCCTATTCCAACCTACCAAAATCACTGAAAGAATGGAGGTAAAAACATACTTAAGCAAACAAAAAAGGGCTTCTGTACATTTCTATTAATTCATGATACTAATTCATGAATTAGTAGGTGATATATTTGATTTTTTGACTGAAAATACAGTAGTATATTTTAAATCATCTGAAACATAGAACATGGCCCTGTCACAAAGGATGTAGTGAATAATGGCACTTCATTGAGCCAAAGCTTGTAAGAAATCATAAATATTTCAGTTACGGTGCACAGCGCTGAATGACTTTAATTAAGTCTCCATTAATCAATTGTATATATGCAATGATTATGCAAATCCGGAAATATATGCAAAACAAAGATTGGGTAGATAGCAGTGCAAATGAAAGAATAGATACTATTTTAAGGATATTATAGAATACCATTACCATTATTTTTCTAGAAGGTATGTTCTAAAGAGGTTTTCTTTTTTCTTCAGTTGATGAAATCATTTTAAATTAAGCATGATCCACTAAGCCAAATGCAATGCAAAGAGCATAAATTGTAAATCTACAAAATTCTAGATGACCATTCCCATCCCAATTCCTACATGGTAAGTGGTTTATATGAGCTGGCAAGCAGCAGAAGAACTTTAGTGAGTACTTGGCATGGCAGATAATTTGAATAGGCCTGAATTATTTTATAAATTTAGTTAAAGAGATACGATAAAAGAAAATGATGGTATCATATTTAAAACCATCAAATACCTAAAAAGAACATACTGAACACACTGGATTAACTTTCTGTTGGGCAGTTTTGAAAATGTTTTTCATAAAAAGTATTATAAATAAATAAACAGTGAATCATTTAGAAAACTATATTATAAAGTAACTGACCTGTATAATATTTAAATACATATTGTATTTCAAAATGCATATTCCTAAAAAGTTTTTCCTTTAAAAACTGTTTCAAACATATTTTGATTCCCATCTTCCTTTGCATCCAAACATGCAAAAGTGTCTTTGGAGTGTCTTTTGTACATTTGTTTAGAAATGATACTCAAAAGACAAATAAATGCATTTTATTAAAAAAAAAGTTCAATCTGATATCAATCTTGAGAATGTTTGAAAAATGTATGTGTGTATAACAGTTTGCTATCAGACTCTTGGCAGCTAAGGAGAAGAGTCTAGATCTCATGTATGAAGGGGGTTGATGAAAATTAATTTTCAACATTTAAAATGATAAACTTTCTAAATATGGCCTGTCCCTGACTACAGAGCACTCACAAAAAACTTCACCCTTAAAGTTAGTCATAACTCATTACAGCTTAGCAACTGTTACAGGTGCACATTGTAGTCACCAACCATAAAGTTGGTGCAACAAAACAAATAAACAAAAAAATAATTGCATTCCCAAGCATTCATCAAGGTACATGAATATTGAATTGGATATTGAGACAAGGCAAAAAGATGAAATCTCTCTTCCCCTGCCCTATATTTATTTCTTCATGAAGTGATGCAGAATTTTACCCTGTTAAATATTGCCGTTGCCCTATACTTAGCTTTTATTTACACAGGGGTCAAAATAGTCAACCTTTACCCTTTGTTAAGTTAGAATGACATTACAGATTGTTTAGTCCAATTGTCTACTCAATACAGGATCCTTTAGTTTAGAACATGCTGGTTTGGAAATTTGGGGAACTGAAGTCTATCCCTACATTTTAAAAGTTGCCAAGCTTGAAGAACACTGCTTTAGAATACTGGCACATATCTATCCAGTTTCTGTTTGAAGATTGCTATAAAAGAAAAAAAAATGCCAGCCTCTAAATTAGTCAATAACTAGCAGAATTGGGAAGTTCCTCTTTAGTCATTGATTCTCATTCTTTACCTTTTTATATTTGTTCATCTGTGTAAAAATGCAAATAGAAATGTTCTAACCATACTGGAAAATTAAGGCAGGGTTTTCAAGGGAAAATCACAGGCTAATTGTCCTACTGCTCTTCTCCACAAGAATCAATAAAAGAGCAGAACCTGGCAGAGAGGAAAACTCTTGCATTAACATATGTAAAGGGCAGCATTGAAGTAAATATTACAGAGGAATGTCAGTGAAATATAAGTTGAATAATAAAGCAATAGGAAAGGAGGCATTAACATCTCAGGGTAGAGCACTCATTTCCAGTCACCACCCAGTCAATCTGTCCTTTCCTCCACAGTTTTCACTGGGATAAGAATTAGTATCAACTTTCTGTTTTTAGGCTTTAACATGGAATAGTAACGTACTATTCTAGTACTAGTAATAATATGTAATTGTAGAATTGTTATTGCATTATTTGGGTTTATATCTTACCTCCGTTCCATAAATTCAAAGTATCATGTCATACATATTACTTATTCCTCCAGCTTCTCCGCAAACTACCATGAAGGTAGATTAGGTTAAAATGGTGAATCCTATCAAGCTGATAGTCTCTGTTGTTGTACCCATTCCTACCTATTGCACAATATGTATGGCAAAATCCCCAAGTCCTGGTCACCTATTGAAAAACAGTTTTCTCTCATCTCCTTACCTTAAGGGCCTGTTGCTGTGAAGAATTACTGCAGTTGTTTTTCATGGTTACTTACACATTAATCCAGGTGTTTAGATTGGATCTAGCATTTTTCTTCCTATCAAGTTCTTTCCAAGGACCTGGGATAGGCAGATGATGTTGCTTATTAATATTAAAGGTATCATCTCAAGAAGTAAGCTGTTCCAAATAAAGCTGCCTTTGTTATTGACTTATAGTGATTTTGCTCACTTGTATTTAGGAGGTGAATGGCATGGGGGCCTAGAGATGTTTGCCTTCAACTCAGAAGATTGAGAATTCCATCCTAGGTAGCAACAGATATTTCTGTCTCAGGGCACAAAGATAAAATATCTGCTGAAAACTCCATGTAGCTCAGCTCCATTCACTCACCCCTACTCTACACCTAATCAAGGGATTATAGGGTTGTAAAAAGAAAAAAAAAATGGTATTTACATGGTGCTCCAGATGTTTTGGGATTGAACTCAAAGTACCTATTACTATTGCTCTTATCTTTCCTTTCTTTTGCAATAATCTGTTTCTATTAGCAAGTATTTGTATTTTGTGATTTTTCTCCAGTTTTTTTTTTCTTTTTCCAGGTACTGTCATGTCCACTACCCAGACATTTGTGTCTTTTGTCTGTTCAACAGAAAGTCTTGTGAAATCTGGGGTTTTATGTGGCAGGTTCTTTTCTGTTTGAATTCTAAAATCACAGAACACTTTAGCTTCTTTATTTTCTATGGATTTCTTCTACTTTTTGCCCCCCCTTGCTTGCAGAAAAATGGTAGTTCTTGCAGATCTTCCAATGCCCATTGTTGCTACTTTGTCATACTGTTGTTTGTAATTAATCTGTGCAATCTTCTTGCAGTTAATTAAGTGTCCACTGTCTCTTCAGCTTCTTTGCAGAGTCAACATTTTCTGTGTGTTCCTGTCTTTATAGAGTTTTGTTCTTAAGGCTTGTTCTTGTGCAGCCAGAATTAGCTCTTATGTCTCTTTCTTCAATTTTCTTAGCCATTGTTGTTGTTATCTACTTTGCCTGGTTTTTTGTTTGTATATACTGGCTATGTAATACCTTGACTTTCCATGTCTCTTTTCTCTTTCTTATTTATTTATATCCTATCTTTTTATTTTTATAAGTAACTCAAGACAATAAACATATCTAGTACCTCTTCCTCCTCCTCCTATTTTCCTACAACAACCCTGTTGTTTCTAGCCCAGATTACCCAGTCAGCTTTCATGCCTAAGGCATGACTAGAACTAAGAGTATTCTGGTTTCTGATCTGTTGGTATTCTGTAAGCCTACATGGTATGCTAGTTTCAGTGCATCTTCTTCATTGTCCTTCAGATATTTTTCCAATGTCCTTTTTTCTTCTTCAACTATCTGGTGTACTTGCAATATTCTACTTTCACCAATTTTCCTTGGTAAGTGAAGTTGTTCAACATCACTGCATACATGAAAGGCATTAATCATTGTTATTATTCTCCTGGTTTTCTTATCCAGGACTTTAATTCAACTTGAGTTACAATCCACTATTCCAACTGTGTAGCTAATGACTGGAATTGCCCAGAAGTTTTATTGCCTTAATGGTATTTTCTCCACTGAGTTTTGAATTTATGATCTTCAGTCACCTTTTAACCACCTCCTTGACTTCACTATGCTTGAAGCTGTTTGGTATAGTTCTTAGAAACTCCCATGAAAAACATTCTGGTCACTTGTTAATATGTAGTTATATGAAAGCAAATGATTTGAGGCCTCTTTTCATTTGGTCCTAATTTAAATCCTACCTTCTGTTACATCTGATTCTATAACAATCTATTAAGAAAAATGCACTTGCAAACAATCCAGCAAATTCATGGACATATGTGTGAAGAATGCCTAAATGTTGTATATGTGTTAATGCACTGATGAAGTCTAGAAACTCTTCTGCTTCTTATGGTAGAAGAAAAAAGCCTACTTATTGCTTTAAAGAATACTATGGTAATAACTGAAAAGTGAATGCAATAATTTGAAACAGAGAAAGTGACTGTTGATTAGGTAGTGTTCTTTGCTCAGCCACTGGCTAATTTGGGCTGGATAATGTTTGTGAGTATCCTATTTGCAAGTTATGCTGGACATACCTTCATCTATGGACACTGAAGACAAAATGGAAATATACAGGCTAGATTTAAAGTGCTGTAGGAATGAAATAGTTTTGTAAGGGTTCAAATGGCTACATATAGTTCCCCTATGAGATTCCACATGTGAGGATAGACTTGATTCTGAATTTCAATCACAACTAGTCTAACATCTAACTACTATTTCATACTAACTTTCAATGCTGTTAAATGCTGCATTTAATCTCAGTTCTTTATCATGCTTCCAATGATTTAGCCCTGATAAAGAACATTAAGCAAAACAACTTTTATTGCCTTTAAATCATCTAAAATTTCACTTACCCCTTAATGTTGTAGCGTTATCTTATCATTTAAGATAATGACATCAAATACCCGGATTCTGAATGGCAATGGCAGTTCAAATTCTGCTGGAATCAATGTAAATGAAAGGCTTTATTGTTCGACTAAAAGAAAAAAGAGCTTGGATATGCTATTCTCTGTGTTATCTTTCTGTCTGTGTTCTTAAGATCTCCAGTTTTCTTTTATTCTTTTTTTTTCTCAGCATGCTTCTTGATATCTTTCACATCACTTCTTTTTATTTACTTTTTCTTCTGATATTTCTTAACCTCAAATATGCATTCTCTTTTTCACATGCATGGAAATGCTGAATGCTGTCATTAACATTGTGGTTTCTTCATTTTCTGCCAACACTACTAATGCTCATTCTCTCCTTTACAATGAGTCAAATCACTGGTTCATTACCTCAATATTTAGCTTATGGAAGCTTTTTTTATATTTGTGCTTTCCAGATGTGATGTTATGACTGTGATTATCCCCAAACAGATGGTCATTGTCATAATTGCTGGGATAAGAGGGTTTGAAATAAAAAATAGTAGAAGCTATTAGATTGCAAAAGGCTGGTTTCTCGTGATGATAATGGTGATTTAAACTTTTTAAATGGATTTATTTTCCCTACCTTGACCTGGAATGACAGGAGTTGAACCTTTTCATATGGAATGCATGAGATTTATCAGTGAGCAATAGACCTCTTCCAGTTTATAGTAGATTGCCATACTTCTCTTATTCTAGTTTGTCAGATGGAGTACAGACTTTATCACTGTATTGGAATCATAACAATCAGTTGTCCTTTGCATTGGGGGAAATTTCACCTGGCTAGGTCATGTAAAGAGCCAATATAGACAAAAATGAAGCTTAAATCTGGAGGTGGTTGCAGTCTTAGTATACTGACCAAATTGCATGAATTATTCTTTCCAAGGAAAGCCTTTACTACAACAATGTGAAGTATACAAAATCTCCTTTTCTGTCTCTATGTAATGATGACTGCTTATCATGGTTAACATCATCTAAATGTATTACTATTCTTCAATAATCCATTGCACGCAGGGTCACATGTAACCAAATGAATTTATAATTCCTGACTACAATGACATTCTTCTTCTTTTATTGCAGTTATCTTCATTGGAATTGATATTTTTGCCATTGCTCTTCTATGGAGTGTAAGTAACCCTATTGATTACTTCTTAGAACTCTTCTTGCTTCACTAACTTGAATACATTTTTCATATCACACTCACCTGATCTTTCTTAGGTATCTTAGTTTGATGGTCATTAGTTCTTCTTATCTATAATGGAACGCCTTGGATTTTATTTCCTTCTGTATAGATTTACTTTGTCACTTTATAATCTGCAGTAGCCACCACTGATCTTTTGTTTCAGCTATAATTTTTAAAATGTTAGTTATTAACATCAACTGGTTTATTGAAATTGGCAAACCATGCAAGCTGTAAATCTTGTGGTATTTAGTTTAATATTGCTTCAATAAATACAGACCAGAAAGTTTTGGAGAAGATTATTATTAGGAAGATTTATAATATTGCCAATATTCTTAGAAGCACAGCTAGGGGCGCAGGACTTCAGCTGCTGTGTGGATCTATTGTTCCCATTGTCATCAACATAATGGATTGTCACTGTTCATAATGTCCCACATTTTAAAAAAAATGCAGATGACTTTAAAAAAACCTAAATGATTTCCCAGTTGTATTTTTTCTATAATACCTCCTTTGGCTCTGGGTTTCAAATTTTATCTCACAGTTAAAACATTATCGTAGGTAAAACTTTGTGCATGCACAGTAGAATTAACTATTTCAATTTTACTTCTCACTGTTTTTTCATTAGTGTGTCCTCTTTATTAAGACACTGATTTGGTCTAAGGATTCACAGAAGTATCTCACTGCATCTTGACAGATTAATTACACCGTGTGTGTGTGTGTGTGTGTATGCTGTATTTTCTTTGGAAATCAAGTAGTAGCCAAATAGTCTAAGTTAAGAGAATGTTGATCAGTCTACCACAAGGAATGATTAAACCTAGGTTGAAAGCCATAGTCAACAGAAGTTGTATCATGTCAGGAAATAGGTAAAATGCTGGTCTAGAAATAGTCAAGAGTCAAAATACAGGTAGCCCTCAACTTACAACAGTTTGTTCAGTATTGTTGTAACTGTTCAAAGTTACAACAGTACTGAAAAAGTGACTTATGACTGTGTTTCATGGTCTATCGCAGCGTCCCATGGTCACATGATCAAAATTCAGATGCCTGACAACTTACTCATACTTATGATGAATATAGTGTCCCAGAGTCATATGGTTACCTTTTGCAACCTTCTGACAAGCAACATGAATGGGAAATCCAGATTCGCCTATCGACCATTTTACCGACATAACAATGGTAGTGATTCATTTAACAACTGTGGCAAGAAAGGTCATAAAATGGGGAAAAATTCACTTAACAAACGTCTCATTTAGCAATGGAATTTGTGGGTTCAGTTGAGGACTACCTCTAATATAGAATAAGATGGAAGGTTGCAAACTTCATTTATAAGGATTTGCTGAGTATGACTGTATGTCCTTTAAATGTCTAAGTTGAACAGGCATATGAGTAAGCTTTAGCTAATACCCATTGCTTGCAAGGAGTCTAGATCTGCAGATTCACATGTTGTGCTGTGTTTTGCAATGATTATGGCTTTCTTTTTTTTAGGATTAGCCTTTATAACCATGGTTCTGCTTCCCTGAGAAACTGACTGGGCACACCTTGTTGTGCCTTGACACCTTCCTTCCTATTCCAAATTTGAGCTGGATATTATACATTGCACAAAGTATTCTATTTAGAGCTTAGTTTTGCTATATTCAAAATATACTACTCATAATTAGATATGAGGTTTGCCTATGAGACTGGCAGCAGTTGCTAAGTTTCCTTTAAATCAAGACTTAATATGTGGAGTTATTTGTCTGTCTCCTACATCAGAAGATCTTATGCAATTTCCTGCTTCCCATCTCTAGGTGATTTAATGTCAAGTTGAATTAAAATCTGGACAGAATAGTTTATAGCCTATCTTTAGTAGTTCTTACATGAACTATCTTGTATCTTATATCATAAACCATTACAGAGAATTATAGGTTGTTTATAGCCTATCATCAGGGCAAGAGGCAATAAAACCAATTGCAAGAAACAAAGTATCTGCACTGAGTTTTTAAAATCATATTGTAGTTAATCATGTACCTTTTTATCAAGTAAGCTGAATCCAGAACACAATCAATGCAATGTTCAATGATTAACAGTAAGAATGACTACAAAAATGAGAATTGAAGCACATGCTCATGGAAACATCCTTATAATTTACCTTATCTAATATTACATGGAGCAATATTGTTCTATATCAAGTATATGTCAGCCAGCATGATGTAACGGTGAAGGTCCTAGACTATATTCCCATTCTCCCTTAGGCATGGAAACTAGCTTGGTACCACGGCCAAACAAAAAATTCTCATTGCATTATGCATTGTGCAACTTTGCTGTAAGAAAAAGCAACTAGAATTAGTGCGGTGCAAAAGCAAAAGTTCTGCCACCATGCCGGACAAATGTTAAGAAAAAGAATAGCAATATATCAGTTATATAGATTGATAAACTTTGGGCTAATATGACAAGCAAATAAATAACTGTACTGGTTAAAAAAGAATCAGATGTAGAACATCATAAGCAAGAAAATAATGAAGTTCATTGTTATGGAAATCCATCTACTTGTAAAATAAAAAGTAGCATTCACATTAAAAAACAAAAATAAAAAAGAACCATGCATTTTATACTCTTCTGAATCCACACAGAGAACTGCAAGAATCACCCACAAGATCATCTGGCACTAGCTCCAGACACCTCTCCCCCCAAAAAATAATAATAATAATAATTGCAGAATCAGGAATAACATATCAAAACCTAATATTTAAAAGTAACACCACTTTGCACAAAGGTATGTATGCAAGTTCAATACTTCTCTTAAAGTAGATGTGTCCTTCTATATATCCCTACTTTCCGATATAACAAATAGATTGAAGTATAACTGCGTTTTCTGCCTAACTCCCATCCTTGATATCTTCAATACATAGTGTTCCAAGATTGGACATCTCTGTATTGTTTTGCCTACTTTTTATTTTTGTTTGGATTATAGTGCTTACTTTCACATTCAAAAAATGAATATTATATCAGCTTATTTTACATCAGTTAATTGGGCTTCTATGATTATTCTTTAGATCCAATCAACCTGAATATATATTTTCCCTAATATACACATTTCATGGGATATATTCTAATTTTTCCATAATACATATTTGTGCATACATTTTTTTTCTAATATATATCATCTTTCTTTCTTTCTTTCTTTCTTTCTTTCTTTCTTTCTTTCTTTCTTTCTTTCTTTCTTTCTTTCTTTCTT
>JANHFL010004943.1:39898-51331 GCA_032468155.1 Oxyrhabdium leporinum
AAATTATAAATATATAATGAAATATAAATTAGGTTACAAAGCAGAAGAAAGAAATAATAAGGCATTCTTCCTTAAACCATTCAGACAGTCATATTGCAATAGCACTGGACCAATAGCACTTAGACTTATATACCGCATCATAGTACTTTACAGCACTGTCTCAGCGGTTTATAAATGTCAACCTTGAGCTGGTCAGAATTGAACTCCTGGCAGTGAATAGAGTTAGTGTGCAATACTGCAATCTAACCGCTGCACCACCAGGGCTCTAAGCCTTTGGAAAGCACAGTTTAGAAAAATTGCAAATGTATTGATGGTAAATTATGCATATTTGTTTGGACTATTTTTTTAAAGATCTTGGCTACCTCAACTATTTGTGCATGGATGTGCATGCATAGATGCATCTCATTTACAATGATCAGAAACCTTAAAAAGAAGTGCCTATATATGTGTGTCTATATACAAAGTATACATACATATATGAAGAGCCAACAGGTAGCAGTCAAAGGAGGCAGATCACCTTTCCAATTGATATAGCTGCCTTAGTGATTTAAGAAACATAGAGTATAACTGCACAGAATCAACAATATTTAATGGGAAGTAATATTCTGTGATTAACAATAGGATAACACTGCAGTACTAACTGTATTGCAAGTTAACTATATCTGCCTACCTAGCTATTTATCTCCTAGAAATGGTATTAGAGCACATCTTGCGTTCTTTTATTCTTTTCTTTCTCTTCTGCTATTATTGAGGATAGCAGAAAGCAAGTGGAATTTCATATAAAATATTCAATCCATCATCCTGTTTTTTTTTGCAACAGATTGATGGACAGTTGTTCAAGAAGCAGTAGGAAGTTCTGTGTTTTTCCCCACCTCCCTGACAACCAGCTAACTGATAAAAATAACTCTGACAGACTGTGATGAGGTGAGTGTTAAGTCTGGAGATCAGTTTTGTCAGAAGGAAAACTCACATCTAAAAAGGAATGAGTGAAGTAGTGGACTAGCTGAATCTTCAGAGTGCAAGAAGACAAGTGCAGTGACATGAAAGAAAGCAAAAGTGACTTGCAACAATGAAAACAATAGTATGGGATAGTGATATCAATTGCAAAGTGATAAAAAGTTAAGCCAAACCAAGTAGGAAGAGAAAATAGTAAAATAGATTGATATGAAGAGGGTGACATGATAGCAGTGTTCCAATTTTGAAGGGCTGCTATTTTTTTGAGGGGTTAACCTATTTTTCAAAGCACCAGAAGGCAAGACAAGAACCAATGGATGGAAACTAATCAAGGTGAGAAGCAATCTAGAACTAAGCAGAAACTGTCTAATGGTGAGAACAATCAACCAGTGGAATGGCTTGCCTTAATAAGTTGTCTACCATCACTGGAGACTTTTGAAAAAGAAGATTGCTTTGGAAATGACCACCAAACTGACTAAGAAATAGTCCAGACAGTGTTCAACACTATGAGTACGGAAGCACAGTGTAGGGGAAGAGTTGAAGCTTGACTTACATGACAGACGACAAGGAAAGGAATATCCGAGAGAGAGAGTGAACCACAAAAGCAGCAGTGAGCTGGTAAAAAAAAAGAGGCAAAACAATGTAAGGTAATAGAATGGTTGAAATGAAACAGCAGTAACAAGGAGTCACTACCTTTGACTGAGGCTGTGTCACTGCTTATGTTATAGGCAGCTGAGCTTATGTGCCTGACAGAGGAACTTAGAAAGTAGCATATGAGACTCTACATGCCACACTAAGGAAAATTTACAGAAGCAAAGTACAAGTAAGTCAGTAGGCGTAAGCCTGGGGAATCAAAAGTAGAATGAAGTAGACATAGCAGTAGGAAGTAGGTTTAGGAGTTTATATTAGTAAAATTAAAGTTCTGTAGCTGTTAAATAAATAAATCCCTATGACAGTGAAACAATTCTTGTTTGTGTTTGTACTATACAAAGCCAATATATTTGTGATTACAGTAGTAATGAATCAAGCTGCTTACACGTGATCATAGAATTTGTCC
Source organism: Oxyrhabdium leporinum (assembly GCA_032468155.1). NCBI lineage: Eukaryota > Metazoa > Chordata > Lepidosauria > Squamata > Cyclocoridae > Oxyrhabdium > Oxyrhabdium leporinum. The sequence goes on from JANHFL010004943.1 coordinate 41,910, forward strand.
ATCTAGTTCATTAGTGCCCACTCTTCACACTGACTTTTAAGATTGAAACCAGAGGACTTTTTCATAATCCTAACATTTATACCTAGAGATGCTAGAAATTGTATCTGAAAACATTTTTTTAACAGAAAAAGCATATGCTTTATTATTGATTTCTGCACTTTATCTCTGAGACTTTTCTCTTCCAAAGAATATATACCTATAAGATTCAGTTCATGGCCTAGGTATTTTACAAGAGTTGAAATGCGGCATGATGGGTCTTGAGGAATTATGTTGCTTGAGCAGCAACATAATTTACTTGCTTCCTTTGCGAGATCTAACTGGAGGGCATACAGTGTGAAATGTGATGTAAAAGCAAACTGTTAAGTGACATTAGACTGCTAGGAATATCATCAATCCTTTAACTGCATCTGAGAGAATAATCTAGCAATTGCATATCCTCTAAATTATTTTAAAAGCTATTTCCTTAGGTATTATTCAGTTAAATACAATTTTTAAAGTTTTACTTTGGAAAAAGCTTTGCCAACACACAAACAAGGAAATATATTTATTCGACTCATAAGAATGTAGAAATTTACTTCAACCTGATTGTTTCATTTATCCCAGTATTGTTGAAACTGACTGGCAATTTTACCAGCTTTCAGACAGGTTTTTCTTTCTTTCTGCTGTATCTGGAGATGTCAGAGGATGAAACTGATTCTTGTAGCCAGCAAATACTATATGCTTTACCATTGAACTAGAGTCTGGTTTAATTTAAAGGAACAACATTCTAGCAAGGCCAAATTCATTCAATCATTTAGCCTGATGTTGCAGTTCGCTCCTCATGAAAGGTGAGGGAACAAAAGCCTAAGAGCCACCTTCTTTGGAGCAACTTCTGAAAATGGCTTGCTGGTAAATGTGTTGCTCCATGGTTAGGACATTAAGTAGATTTGAGGCTGTCTTACCTTGGGTTTTTGAGGATGTGCTTTATATTTGTTTATTTAAGTATTATTTTTGAGGACTGTTTCATTGTATGCCATCTTCTGTAAACCTTCTGGAATCTTGGGGGGGGGGGTATGACACGAATTATTATAATAAATGCATAAACAGATTCATTGATAATGATAATTAATAAATTAATCAATTAATATGCTGCCCTTCTAATATATAAATTGACTGTAGGCAGCTTATAGACAGTAAAAAGATAAAGATAATTAATTTTTTTAAAGCTTTATATAAGCTAGAACCAAGGAGCCATATGGCATGGGGATGACACACCATTCCCCTGTGAGGGAGAAAGGCAGCTTAAAAATGTGATAAAATGCAGTGCAATGCATCTTCTTACACCATCAAACATCCTCAGTACCGAGCACCCTTCTCAGGGCCCCAAGCCAAGCAGCAAAAGGTTTCGATAACCTTCTGGAAGACCAAAAGGATGGAGCAATTTTCAATTCTAGTGATGGAATGTTCCACAGGGTAGGGGCCACAGAGGAAAAGGCTTTTCTTCTTGACCCTGCCAGCCACAATTGCTTAGCAGCAAGCGCCTTCTGCTGGCTAATCCCATTGGGGCAAGGCAGCTCCTCAAATACCATGGATCCATGCCATAAAGGGCTTTACAGGTAATAATTAACACCTTGAAATGAGCCTAAGAAGCAAATTGGTAGCCAATGCAATACACCCAACAGCAATGCTATATGTGCCACCTTGGAGGCCCACAGACCTTTCTGCATCACTGTAATAATGTTTTCTCAAAGTAGATTGAACAAGAGTTACAGTTCAACAAGAATGTTATCCATATTTTCCCAAACTTTGGACAAAATTTGCAAATATGTGCATAAAAAAACAAACATTTCCAAGCATATTTTTTTTAACAATTTGAATCTTATATTAACAATATGTCATTAAATAAAGAACATAAAGCAAAATCCCATGGATTAATTACCTTTTAACATAATAATGGATTTGGTTACTTGGTGTCATCTGACCTGATTTGTCTACCTATTTACTACTGCTTATACTTGTTTGTTCTTCAACAGGTTTTCTGCATCTTGTTAATTTCTTACCTTGGAACTGATCAATTAACTTTAGAAACTATATAGAGTTGATTCAATGATACAACAAGTGTAATTTAATACAAATAATGCTTTATGCATTGATTTTTCCAACTGCTGTATAGAATTACTGTCACTAAAGAAGTCAGTCAAGCTGAACTAACTATGTTAAGTATTTTTGCAATTTATCTCTGGTGTAATAAAGAGTAAATTATATAACGACCAACAAAATTAGCGTTAGAAGAAATAAGATAGAGTCACTCTGCCAAAGTCCATCTAATGATGTTCTTGAGTAATTAATAATTTGGATGAATAATACGTGGTATTTGACTTTCAGAGAAGTATATAAATACTGTATATATTTAGTCTATAGTGATATTTTAAATATGCTGAATATTTTATTTTATATTAGTGCTGGTAGATAAGTTTGATGGGTGACTATGGAAGCATATAATTAATATAAAGTCAATGTTTTTCATAAGCTTGTTTTACTAGGTAATTAGGAAATTCTGTTTGCTTCTTTATTTGTTTATATAATTTATATGGTTGACCAAGTTAAACAGATAGCTCTGGGCAATTAACAGACAATTATTAAAAACAATTATTAAAAGGCAAAATATTTATACAATCTGAAGAGAAATCTGAATAATGACAAAACCACACATCTAAAACACCAAACACCAAAAGACATGTATTGGGCTTAATGCCAAGGGGAAGGGCATCAGGTTTTACTGGTGTTACAGAATGACACAATGGTGGATTGGTGGTAGCATTTAGATCTTAAGGGAAAGCTGTTCCCTTAGAGATAATGCCTCAATAGATAAGGCAAATCTCCTACATCATACTATATTACATTGTTTTCTAAAAGGAACTAAGGCATATCCACCATGCCAGATGTGATAAAATGATCTGAAATCATTAAAGACAGGTAGTTCCACAAGTAACCTGGCCCTGTGCCATGTGAACCTTTAAAAGTGATAATCAGTACCTTGATTTTCACCCAGAAGACAAATGAGACAAGTGCAACATGCAGAGCAGCTGGGTGACATGGGAAAAACTTGAAGCTTTATGTATTTCTGCATTCTGGACTAGCAGAAACTTCAGAAATTTTTGAAGGGTAGTCCCAGGTAGAGGGCATTATACCTACATTGGAAATGAATAAAGAATAAGTGACCTCATCAGAACGTCTTGCTCCAGGATCCAATTAGTATATGTAAGCATGCTGATGATACCTTGATCCATGCTGGCAAATGATCTCACCAGCAGCTTCATTTACAATCATGTACATGTGTAGGCATGACAGCAGCTCAAGCCCTGAGGCACCAACCAAGAAACCTAGGATAGATGCATCATCTACATCCCAAGTTTTCTGATGTCATCCATAAGAGTGATAAACATCACTTCAGAACTATAACCAACTATAACCTGAAACCAACTGGAAAGAGTTCACATAACCTACTTCCTCCAGGGCCATTTCAACTTGAGCTTACCATCTTTCCTAAAAATGGAAAGTGGAAAACTGAATGAAAATATAGATACATACCTCCTCAGAACTTATGAAACTTGGGCAGAGAAGCCTTCACCATTGCTTGGATCCAACCATATATCACATTTCAGGACACCTTTACCAACCAGGAAAAACATACATATAATTTCAAATAGCAGAACTCTTAGCCACAAGGACCTTCATCACATCTTGAGGATCAACTGGCATAAAATCTTGACAGATAACCAAGCAAGGTTTTGTCTCAATTCCATACGATTTGTTTAGCCACTCTCTACCAGATCAAAAAGTTAACTGCAGAGGAAGACTGGAATTACTGTGTTTTAAGATAAGCTATAGTAACAAAATCTTGCAAGTCTGAATGTGCAGTACTCCTCCTCCTTCTTACACTCCGGTGAACATAATGCAGATGTTTTCAAATATTTTGTTTTCTAGAGTTTAAAGAATTATTTAGTTCCCTTTAGCTAAATAACTATTCTTGCATATTTCTGTCAGAACCACCTCCCTTTTTCTCTACATGACCTGCTAAGCTAAAGTCCAACTCCACGTGGATCCAACAACTTTATCTGACATTGCCTAAATTGTCTTCACAGTGACCCTGCTCCTACTATAAGGAGGAGGCCTTATGAGCTTCAGGAACCATTCCAAGTTTTCACTGAAACCTTGTTGGATCTATCATTTGCCTGAGCTGACCAATTGAATAAGACATCCATATAGTATTGCTGCCACAACTGCTTTTATTTGGGAATAAGTCTCAAAATTTGAATTCAGTGGCATTTTTCTATTGTTCACTAAAAAAAAGAAGAAAAAAAAGCTAATATTTCTAAAATTTTCAGAGCTACCGTGACAGTGAGATAGGCAAAGTATAAATTTAGTAAATAAAGTAAATAAATAAACAATTAAATAAAATAATTCAACTATCAAATGCTTTAGATGTTAAGACTATAATCCTAGAATATGGTATTGCATGAGACTTTGAGCCTACGAGTCTTGCATTAAAATGTGCTGGTGATGACCTGCCCTTTGGTGCCATGAAGAAATGTTCTATTAATGAACAATATAATAATATTAAAAAATTAAATATTAATTAAATATATTATTTAATTAATACATATTTAATTGTTTAATTATTTAATTAACAACATATTAATATTATTTATTACATATTTTTAATTTGCTGAAGCTTCTAGGAAACAGTGCATCTGATACATCGCTATATGGAAACAAAACATTTAATAAAATTGTGAACTGTGTGAAGTTAACATTAAAAATCTCCTCTGGGATGGAAAGATTAAGCTAACAATTGGAGGACTTTTTATTTAATTAAAAGTAACCAGCAAACACAATCAAAGATCAGGGAAATCTATTGAATAAAACATATCAAATAACTATAATGTTTAGTCCTTAATCAATATATTGACTGGCTAAGATTTGTAAAGGTTATCAAACAAAAAGATTTTAATTGGGCAATAGACCTAATTAGAATTGTATTAGTTCACAAACAGAAACAAAATTTCATAATAGCCAGGTTGATTTTTGTACATAAGTTGCTATTGGAAAATTCTGTAATGCATGATTGAACCACACTATCATCTCAAATCTTACCTTTATACTTATATCTGATTTGTGAAACTATTTTAAGTCTGACTGAGCATGCCAATGTGTCCCCTTTGATTAGTAATTTAGTAGTTTAACCAAAGTATCAATTCAGGCAAATTTCATGAATGACATTTCAAAAACTTTTTAATAACTTCCACAGTACTATTAAACCCCCCTGATATACTTGCATTTAAAACCCTATGCATTATATCATCCTTGAATAAAAGAACAGTATTTTAAGCCGTTGCTATGCACTTTAGATTCAAATTTCTGTTTTCTTATGAGACAGAACATATCTTTTATTGCTCCAAACTGCAACATATCATTTTTCTATGCCATAACTATTACACATACATGCATAGAAAGAGAGAGGAAGGGAGAATGAGACCAAGATACTTTGGCACACATTTGTATTGTTGAGGGGGGGAAAAACTCCATGTCAGGGATGTTCATTCTCTCATCCTGTTAAAAAAAACCTTTTTGATAACATCCTGATGAAAATTGTAAGACATTATCCCAACCTTTTCATTTTTATCAGTGTTCAGAAAGGAGAAGACCAAAGAAAATGTTATTGGGATTTATAGTCAAGATATATTGCTCCCTATATTTAAGTCAATTGACATGTCTTGACACTTCTCAGGTTGTTATGCAGAACAAAATACATCCTTCATTATTTTGTAAATGGATGGAAGACACAAACAAAAATATATTTTAAAGAGAAAAATGTCTTCAAAGTACAAAAGACATTATTCAAAAGTTTCAGTGAGTACTGCATTTTCTTCATTTTAATGTTTAGATGATGGCTGTATACAATGCTTGACCTAATTAGTTGTTTGGATTTGTTTAAGCTGATTTTAGGAGAAAGACAGGCATTTTATGTGAGGTGCTCGTTCTAGCTACTTTCAACTTTTACAATCTAGGAAAAAGTATATATTTAAGTTATACCCTATTAATATTTTACACATTTCAGAGCATCAAAACTGCCCTGGAATCTATTTAAATGATGACACAATAAGCTACATAGGAATGTTTAACTGGAGAATCAGGACAATATAGAATGTATGGCACAATCTTATTCAAATAATTAAATGTCAATGGGAAAAGTCTAAATTCAATATTCAGAAGCAGACTGAAGTAGCCCATATGAATGTCTAATTTATCTGTTTTTCTGTACATCTTCTCACAACAGGACATCCTAAGGTGCATTCTAAAAAACAAATCTCATAACTTGTATTCTTTCTTTTTTTCTTCATGCGTAGGGATCTGAAATTCAAATGGAATTCTGGTTATTTCTTGTATTATTATTATTAACTTAAACTATGCATTTAGGAAAGACAAAAATATCATTGGAGTGCAGCTGAAAGCAGCTGCACTCTTACCAGTACAATGCTATTTTATCTGTGCAGTTATTTCTGATTATTTGTTTTAAATGAATACTATTTTTCAGTCTTTGTGTTCATGGAGAGTAGAAAAGTCAAAATAAGTTAGGCCACATGCAATAATTGCAAACTAAATGAAATGTAGTTTATTCCTTTAAAATGTAAATATAGTTTCAATCAAGGGAACAGCAGAGTCTATGTACATTATTTAACCTTTTAAATCACTGCTGTAACCACATATAAATCAATACTGTGAATTCTACAAATAGTTCATTAGTAAATTATTGTAATTCATCAGAATATCCAAAAAAATACCTAGCCCATACTTGTCATTGATGTATTACATTATATGCGCACTGTGAATTATCTGTATATAAGTTTTGAAATTTCAGAATAGCAGAAGGAAAATGGTTTTAATCTCCTTGCATGTTCTATCTTGCTCCTGTGAGCTGAATATTCCTAATATTTCACAATGATACTGCACAAGCCATCAGTTTCCCCCACCACACAAAATACTGAAAGTTAGGAATAATTCTAAAATCATTGGAGTTGCTGGAATTCCCAAATAAACTCAGTAAGGATATTTATTTCCAAAGGCAGTGGTTATCTGTTATTTTTTTTTATCTGTTGCTACTTTTTCTAAGTAACCTTTTCACTCTGACACAGTAATTAGAATTATAAAATTTAACAGTTTGGAAAACTCAGGATACAGCTAAATCAAATTTAATGGTATAATCCAGCTTTTGTAATGTGATACAATATCCCAATCCCAACGCAATGTGTAATGCAATATCCCAATTGTCAAAATTTCCAGGCAAAACAGTAGCAGCTGACTGAGGATTCTAAGAATGGGCAATTCTACATATTCAATGGGTTCTAATAGGGATATATGGAGAGGTGTCAAAAAATTAAAGATGGAGGCTGCAACTATACAACCTGACTTTTAAAAAGTGGATTGTGCACATGATACTCATTTGAAAAGAGTTTGGCTTTAATTACACATTTGCAACCACCATCTTGAACCACATTTTTGCCTCCTTCAGGAATGCTCTTGGGGTCTTGGTGTTTTGACCTGGCTCTCAAGCACGACAAGTCCTTTGTAGTTAATGAAACATTCTGTTTATTAGGCACGCCAGCAGCCACTCTCACAGCAGGCTATGAAGTCTCTAAGTCCTGTGGAAAATGATGCCCACTCTCTTTCCTCCTGAACTTGCCCAACCCATTAGGAGTCTCTTTCTCTCTTTCTTCCCACGCTTGCAAAGGAAGTCCTGGAAGGTGCACTCACTTTCTTCCAGCAGCAGAGACACATACACACACACTCAGAAGGCACTGCAGATTCCAAGAATAATTCTGATAATTTCCAGACAGGATTCAGAAGTGCAGGTTATCAGTGACGGCCTAGCAGGGAAAAGATAGTTGTCTGCCACACCTATTCATCTCCACCCCCTGCTTTTTATGTCCAGAGCTATGGTGGGGCTTCGTTAGCAGTGGCGGCTCTTCCATCCCAAGGACCGGCCCATAGATTTCCACTGCTCTCCTCTGCCTTCTGCGCATCTGCACATAAGGCACTGGACCCAGCGGTTCCTCCTCTTCCACATCAACCACCTCCAGACATGGGAGCTCTTGACTTTCTATCTGAGGGCTGATAGACAGCCCTGGCTCTGCCTCTGTCTCTGTTTCTCTCTCTTACAGCTTCATTCCCTCTTCCCCCTCGGAGCTCTCAGATTGCCTTGATGCTGGCCCTGACTCCCATGCCTCCTCCTCATCTGATTCAGCTGCCGAAAGGACTGGTGGTCGACAGGCCACAACACTTGGTTAGAAAGATTCCCTCAACAACCCTATTATATTATTACTGGAATTTGTTTTACCAATATAAAAATTAGGTCACATACCACTATATCAACTGTCCTTTTAAAAAGACAAAAGGCATTTATTTGTTGAATTTCTGTCAGATCTTTCTTTCAATATTTCACATTATCTTATCTAGGATGACAATGAAGATTCTTATAGGAAGGAGGTGAATGTTTTGGTGGACTGGTGCAATAAAATAACCTGCTTTTGAATGTTAATAAAATAAAGGAGATCATTGTTGATTTTAGAAAGAACTGGCGTAGTCATACTCCATTTTGTATCAAGGATGCAGCTGTAGAGGTGGTCAACAGTATTAAGTATCTGGGCGTGCAGATAACTGAAATTCTGACTTGGACTCTTCATACATTATCTTTAGTGAAGCGTACAAACCAGTGTTTGCACTTCCTGTGTCAAATGAATAGAGCACATCTTTATCCTTCTATCCTGGCCACTTCTTACAGAGGCACAATTGACAGCATTTCAACAAACTGCATCACTGTTTGGTTTTGTAGCAGCAGTGCCTCAGATAGAAGGTCCATTCAGAGAGTGGTAAGGACAGTTGAGAAGATTATAGGAAGCTTGCTTCTCGCTATTCAGGATACTGCTTATAAGTGCTATGTGTGTAGAGCTCAAAGCATTGTTAAAGACCCCACACACCCACTTCACAGTCTGTTTCTGGTACTTCCTCTGGGAGGAGATTTCAAAGTATTTATAGCAGGACTACTAGATTCTGTAACAGCCTTGTTCCTTGTGCCATTTGTCTTGTAAATTTGAAAGATTTATAACATATTTTATACACACACACACACACACACAGTCAAACTAGACTGTGATGTTTATAGGTGTCACATATGTGTGTGAATGTGGGTATATGTATAATGGTTATCTTGAAACAAAACTTTAACATTTTAATGTATGCTGATTAGTGTACATTTAAAGTGATAATAAAGTTCTATTCTACTCTACTCTGCTCTGCCCTGCTTGCCCTTCCCGCCCAACCCCATAGCAATCCTACTCAACCCAACCCAACCCAACCCAACCCAACCCAATCCAACCCAAAAC
>JANHFL010004943.1:51431-62228 GCA_032468155.1 Oxyrhabdium leporinum
CCCTACTCTACCCTACCCTACCCTACCCTACCCTATCCTATCCTATCCTATCCTATCCTATTCTATCCTATTCTGTATATCCTATCCTATTCTATTCTACTTCCTCAACAACAATAACAGGGTGAGTGAGGTATGCTGGACTCATAAAGAATGACTAACTCCAAATCACATAGAGACGCTCCAATCCAAGTCTTGGTCTCTTTGGTTTTAGTCCACTTTAGTGAACTATGTTGGTGTAATGGTGTTGCTTCAGATAATCAGAGAAGACATTTTTATTCAGTCCACCTGCCTCAGTCCCTTATATTTCCTCAGCATTTCCGTTAAAGCTAGGACAATCTTCATCAAAAGCAGTTGTTCTGCACTGAGACAGAAAGGCGTTCTAATTTAAGCTTTGGTCTGATACATGCTGTCTATGGCATACATTCTGGAAAGGGATAGCATAAGCATTATTTCTGGAAACTGAAAGTTTGAAAATGATTGTAAAAAACTTTCAGAAGCATATTCACCAGACAGCACAGTCATTTCAGACAACAAAGTCTTGGAGATAAGAGAGAAAAATGCTGCTCGGAGATAATAAGGTGTACAAACAGCACTTTCCTGTCTGAGCTAAGCTGATAATTAGCACTCAGATGATGTGATGTGATATGATCCTATTATACTTGTGTCTTTACTTAGGACATCATAGATAACTGAGTCACAGCGATAAATATAGGCTACTTCTCTGGTAAGGTTTTTTTTTCTTCCAAAAATCATTTATCAGCAGATTAGTATATTTACCTTTTTAATCCAAATATTAGTGGGATTAATAAAGATTAGTTTCTTTAAATGCAATTTTGAATCAAAGTTCTATTGACAATTCTGCAGTTATAAAAATCATTTCTTGTGAATACATTAATTGCTGCAATTATTAGACAGCTCATCAAATGGAAAGATATTCATGTCCTATCCACAGAGGACTACCAGAAGAAGTATTTGGAAAATACAGGTAGGGATACATTGATGGATATAAAGTAATATAGATGAAGAGAAAGACTAATTAAAGCAAAGAAAATAAATCTGTGTGTCTTCAGAATTTGCTAAATTGAACTTTTAAATATTCTGGCATAGATTTTATATTGAATTGAAGAAGTAGCTACCTTTTAAAAAAAATGAATAAGGAAGTTCCTATTAATGATGTAAACTGGCAATAAATTAATGTATCATTTTAAAAAGCTGTTAAAGCTAATTCTTCATGGATCAGATATGCTATGCTTTCTTTCGTGTACCAAACTCAGACATTTACCCAAAAATTAGTTATACATATATTGTACAAATGAAGAAGGGGACATTTTTCATTGTAGAAAAATATCATTGGGGGAATTTGATGATATATTTTTTAACAAAACAATGAATGAATTAATGTCAAGAATAGCATATTTACACATTGCCTCTCTTTTCAGCTTCCAATTGGAACAAGGTCCTTTGTAATAGAAATAATGGGCACATAAGAAAATGACTTTCATGACTTTGTTTTATTATTATCTAGCTGGATTACTTGGGTAAAATGTCTGAAGAAAACTTTATGTCTTATCACGTTGAAGAACCACTGATTAAAACATGCACAGATAAATGTTGCAGTTTGGGCAAGAATCTAGATAAATTGATAACTGGGTAATTAGGCTCATGCACAAAGACTATAGCTTTTGCCTAGGTGACAATATCTCTCCTCAAAATAAATTAACAGTTTATATTCCTGGCCTTCCTTGTGTTACCAAAGAATGAAAGCTAACTTGTTTTCAGATAAAACATCCATCAAGGGGATGATCTTTAAACGTTGTCTGTAAAGGGAGTTTTTTCAACCCAAAATAGAGGAATGAGCCCATCTCTAAAACTTGCCTCTCATTCTCTTTTTTTTTTCTTTCTTTCTTTGCTTTGGTAGAGAGAATTTCTCTTGGAGGAGTTTTTGAATATATTTTATTGTTATAGGTGGCAAAGAGTATAATTGTGCTGTTGTTACTGTATTCTCCTAACATGCTTTCATCACTCTGAGATCTGCATGATTGTATTTCTTAATCTAAAATAAGGGTGGAAAAAATTGTTAATGATATCTTCTTTTTGGATTTCAGGGAATCATGGAAAGCTAGTAAGGCTACAAAGTGCAAGAAAGGAAACTGACACCATATTCCTGTTTATCTCAGAATGAAATAAACACAAAAAATATCTAATTCACCTAGATATTTATGCCTGTTCACTTTTAACATCTGCATGAAACTTCTGGGTGAGGTTATCTATCAATTTGAGTTGAAATATTATCAATAGGCTGATGTTATCCAATTAAGCATCTCAACCTTGGCCAACAAAATAGCATTACAGTTCTGACCCAATACTGGAAGCTATGTTGGCCTGGATGGCAAGAAACAGGCTCAATCCTGACAAAAGAACTGGCTTGTTTGATCTTCCTGGTTTTGGAAGTATTCTATATTTAGTCTTTAGTAGGATTGTATTAGTGTGTATACACTAGTGTGTGTGTGTGTGTGTGTGTGTGTGTGTGTGTGGTGTGCCTATATGATGGTATGCGTATGTATATTTTGTTTTAAACCATCCAGAATCACTTAGGAGACTTGGTGCTATAAAAATTTAATAAATATATCTTCTTCAATGTATTACAAATCCTGGGGATGGATGGATGAATGGATGGATAGATAGATGGATGATGGATGGAGAGACAGATGCATAAATTGCCTTTAAAGTATAATCATTTTTTACAAATGGGTATATTTCGAAGTATGCTTCAGCAAGTGATTAATTGCAGAAGGAATGCATCATTATATACTTGTGTTACTAAATTTGCTGCAACAAAAGAAAGTCCTCAAAAGTGAAATGTTTGTCAGTTCCACTTATTATTTTTAGAAATCACATTGACTAAGAATTAGTTAAAATTATCATGTTTTCTAGTTGTTTACTATAAGAGATAGGAAGAAGTTAAACTCTATTCATAACATTTGAAAAATATAGCATAAAAAGATAAAGATGTTCATTAGCATAGTATAAATTCCATATTAAGTTTCAAATCATGATGTGAATTGCTATTAATGATAGAAACCTTCAATTAACTACTATATAGTAATTTTGTTTTCATAAAATAAAAATATAAAAGTTAGTCTGTGTTCTAAAGAACATGGAATTGAAATAACCAGGAATACTGTGAAAACCCAAGTATATCTTTAAAAGAAAATATGAAATAATTTCCCTGTTTTGCAGTAGAGTTGAGTTAGGTTTTCTCAAATAAGAGAAAAGGAAAAATCCTGTATTTGATAGCATGGCATCACTCTGCTGATATTAGAAAAGCTCATGGTGTATCTGTTCCTTTAATTTATAAGCTAAAATGCTGAGGAAAAACTAGATTGGAATTGACGAAAAAACCCTCTGTTTTTATTGTTTGAGAACTACTCTGCCTTGTTAACTGCACAACAAACACCTGTTAATTGTGAAAATTAGGATTAACTATGTCCCCAATGGTACAATACTAAAATCCCTCAATTGGTCAGTCATAATTTGAATGTTTTATCTTTTACACACACACACACACACAATGAAGTGCTGAAGAAAGTTGGACATTCTCAATTGATGAAAAAAGACTAAAGAAAAAACATTGAAATGAAAAAGAAAACTATTCTCTCGTTTCCAAACAAAAGTAGTATCATCAATATATTGAACAATTCAACATTGCCCTATTTCTCAACTGCAAAGGTGAATCAGGTTGTCCAATGTGTGGTCTGCTGCCAGGTATTAAATATAATAGTAGCAGTGTTACCCTTAAGATTTAAGATGTTCTTCCACTCACATAGCAAAAGTTTACAGAAGCAACACCTGAGGTTTATTTGGTGATCAGAAGAGGTCAATTTTATGGTAAGATCTTTCCTTCAAAAATGAATTCTTCAACAATGTACCTGGGTTCTGCACCCCCCCCCCCAAAGAAAAGCTGTCATGTTACTTAGTTCATATTCATTTCTATGTTCTCTGCTAAACACTCTGCTGTTTTATGTCAAAAAGAGTCCTGGATTTTATATCAACTGACACTAGAGCTGCCGAATGAAATCTCTTTGACTGGCAGCTGTTATATGCACAGGGCAACCCTGCTGTGACATAATGTTTCACACTTGTTTACAATTCTCCTGAAAGAATGCATGATATATTTAAAAGGTTCGTCTTGAACACCACCAGCGTTCCAAGTTGCTTTAATTCAGTGTTCAGTTTAATGCTTCCAGATCTTTCAAACTCGTATCTTTTCTCTGTAGTATTCAAAACATAAAATAAATATATTTAAAATGTAATGAACACATCTTATCTGTTTATTAACTTCATTTCCAGTCTCACACAGTGTGGACATGACTTTAATGACATTTTTAATTTTAACATTAAGAAATATTGGAGAAGATGGGAACCCTTCTTGAAGATAAATGAACTATGCCATACTAAAAACAAATATTCAGGTACATCCAACATTTAAATATGTACTCTTAAGGATCAGGATCAGAAAAAAAAAGTTTAAGCTTTAAATAGATTATGATTAATCCTTGTTGAAATACGTTGTTGTTAGAAGCCCTGAAACATTTCCTGAGCAGAGTAGAGGTGAATATGGAAAGGTACATGCTCCTTTACAAATTGGAAGAAACTAGACTAGCTAGTTCAAAGGTAGATCTTTGAGGATCTTTGATTAAGTTCAAACTCTGCACTAAACTTCCTCTTTTCAATGATAGAATAGCTAATATTTAGGAAAAACATCTGAAGAATTAGATGTTCAAACATCAATTTTACCCCTTCATTGTTGGGACTCATTTCAACTTTAAAAGGAGAGATCCAAATTATTCTTTGGTTGTTGAAATTCTGCCACGTGGACCAATTTGTGGTTTCTACTAATTTTCTTTATACCTTATCTTTTAATTTTTTGATGGAATGAGAATCCCAAGGGTATATTCACGGAAGTCTCTCTTAATTTCATATGCATCACAGCCCTATTATGTAGGCTGACAGAAGGAATATTGCTTTAAATCAATCAGTGAGCAATGTGGCCAAATAAAGGCTTGAATCTATGCCTCTCCAATCCAAGAGTCCTTTGTTTTTGTTTTGTAAATGTTTCTATATTTCTAATATAGAATTTCATAATTAAAAATTAATGGAATTATGTTTTCATATAAATCACTTAATTCTGTTTGGATCTGGATCGTTAGAAACTGTGTAGTCTAAGAACTTTAATATGAATCACTGCCCATAAAAATATAATTTCATCCTCCCATAATTTAGCATGGAAAAGACACAAATTGCTGTAACATCTTTGTTTACTATTTCATCACAAAGAGATCAAATTTTCATGTCAGCTGGATGAAGCATGCCAGATTTCAGATGACAAATAAACAATATGATATCACAAAAATCATAGCTCATCTGTATCCTTTACTTGTTTTTTTTATTTATGCTATATGCATTAATCATCTTTTTCCATCCTCATAGCATTATTATGAAGAAAAGACATTCTGAGATTTTTTTTAAAAAAAAATCTAATTAGACTAAATAATTTACATTTTTTCTAATCCCATGTTCAATTTCTATAAACAGATAAAAAAAATGAGTAGATTTATAACCTGAACTCTAACTTTTTACAAAAAGATGCTTGGGAATGCCTCATTGGGTATGAATGTGCCAGGTTTATGAAAGTCTCTAACACAATTGTGTCTTTTCCTGGAATCATGTTATGGTCAAATGATCCTATAAAATGTTGTACTTGCTTTAAAGAGTTCTAGGTAAATTACTTATTTCTGCTTTCATTCAGAGATAGCTTTCAACATCTATTACAAGAAAAAAATTACAATTACAAATTTATGTAGGTTGGTCTACAACTATGAAATGCACTTACAGTATGTGCACTCATGTTTGTAATTGGGCCCTTTTCAGAGCCAGGCTAGTGTAATGATTATCATATTAGATTAGGACCCAAAGATCCAAATGTAAGTTTAACTGAACTCATGAATGCTAATTGGATGACTTCCAGTTACAGTTCCTACCTGTTTGTCCACCCAATCTTGCAGAGTAGTTTTTAAAGAAATATTGAGAGGATATATTAGTATATAAGATATGAACCTAAACAAATTACTATAATGAATACAAAAATGTTACATATGTCAATTAGGTTAAATTAAAACTTCTACAAAATTAAGATTCTTCAGACACTATGAACACGTGGAATAATTGGAAATTGCTTTTGCAGGCTAAGCTTATGTTATATTTTACAATAATGGATAGGATCCCAAGAGTTTAGGGGTCCTAAAGCCTTGGCAATTGAAGTGAAATTAACTATTTATCCACATTTATATTTTAATAACAATTTCTATCACATTACCCCTAGTATATAATAATATACTGTATTTCTCAACTGACATCACATAATCAATTCAAATAACTTCCAAGGCAAAATGTAAGAATTCAAAAGCTTATTCAGGAGTGCCAGTGTTCATATAAATAATTGTGCATATCATGCATTATTCATTAACTTTCACAGAAATGGTGAAACATGGATCAAACTGGTGTGGTCCATGATGGAATTCTGCATTTAAAATAACAAGGCATGGTATCTCTATTCATGCTTAATCTTTTAAGAAAAACCCAGACAGTGATTCTCAAGTTCTCCATGCTGGCTTTCATCATTTCTGTAAAGAAATCTGACCTCATTTCCAAGAAAATTGCCAAAGGGACTGAATTCTTTAATGCAAGTTAAGCATGATAATTAGGCTGTGATGAACTAAATCACATTGTGTTTTCAAGGCTGCAAAAGTTGCCTCCATCAACTATAGGAATATGATTAAAAACCACTAAACAAAAATATCTGCTGGGATTCTAGTCTTCTAATAATGCAATAGCAGCCTGAGAGATTCCGAAGAAGTTATTTTCTTTTCAGGAATAAGAATCCTTCCTTCTATATTTTCAGGGGGGAAAAAAGCTCTACATAAAAAGCTCTGCCAGCATGAATAAATAATGAAACTATGTTATCTTGCTCTCCTGGGTGGTATGAAAGCATCATAGGCTTTTGTTTCTTCCTTCTCCAAACAAGTGTCAACACTGTTACATTTACTGTACTAGAAGGGAGAGAAGATATCATTTTAGTAATTATAAAGGGGACAATTTACTTCAGCGGTGTGTTGTCAAATTTGCTCAGGTGTCTTATTTAAAAAGACTTGTGCCATGATCCGTCATAGCAGCAAATCAGGCAGCTTCAAACTAGTCCTTCTGAATCCCACGCAGTCAACTAAATTAACTAGGGAATGGCTGAAGGGATGGCCAATGGCCTGCTGCTTGAGTATGGTACTAGTCAGATACTCCGTAAATCATGGCCTGGGGAAAAAATCAAAAGGCTGCTGAATCATCAGTTGTTCATTACAGATTCACTGCCCTTGATGCAGGGATTACATTCTCAGCATAAGGAAGAAAAGAAAAGAAGCAAGGGGAATAAAGAGAAAAGAAATTGTCAAAGGGTTATTTGGTACATTTTCCTTTGCTTATAGAGCAGTTCTTGTCTTTTAGAGCCATTTAAGCAGATGAAGAGCAAATTAGGGATAAGGATGCTTCTACCAATATTGGTACTTGGAGTAGTTTCAGTGGAAACTATCTCTAGGACTGCCTTGAGCTCCTCTACCAAAGGTAGGATACAAATAAATGTAAATAAACATAGAGGATGTCTCTAGACAAAGATTCTGAAAAGATCTGAAAGCTGAATCCCACAATCTCAACAGACTGGAGAAGAGAATAATTGTATTTCTGGCTAAATTTCTGTTTAGCTAGAATTTTATGTTATGTGTTTTGAAATACTGTGACTCTAGAAAGAATGACTGTTCCTTTACCCATGATAACACCTGCCACACCTTATCTCTTACAACTGGCTTTTCAGTGTCTTGGAAGTATTTCAATGGAAAGATGATGATAACTTTCAAGCTGAATAATTTCATTTTTTTTTCTTTTCATGAGACCAGATGAATACAATATGAAGTAAAGGCATGAATGTGAGATATGTTAGTGATTTACTTCATTTCCCATTGTTGATGGGTATTAAGGAGGATGCTTATGACTATGCAAAGCATTCAAATGAGGTGGTTTGCAAGATGCAGGGGTATGGATATAGTACCCTTCTTTGAATTATTGAAAGTGTTACTTTAGTAAAATTCAAATGGCTGCTTTGAAAACTGCTTTGAGTGATTGGGCATACACAAAGAGAGGTATAAGTAAATAAGTAAGTAAATGTTCTAGGTTCAAATAAATGAACAAAAGCTTATTTCAATAACTTCAATACAAATGATAAATTGCAAACATTACAGAAATACTGAAATCAACGGTCATTTTTTAAAATAAGTGTTTCTGTTGTTTTCATTAAAGGGCCCATAGTTTAAATTGTGTGTACCATAGAACTTTCTGATTTCTTTTGGTACCAATAGATATTAATAGATTAATTGTTAAATAATAGATCATTATTAGATAAACCTGCAAGATTATTTTCATACATTCTTGGTATTAATATAAATCTGCACTTAGTTTTGGTCCAAATTAGGCTTATCTCCTGAAGATTCACATTCAATAAAAAATGAACCATTAAAGTATCCTTGATCTAAACTGAAGGTAAATTTAGAATAAGCAAATGAATTAACATTTATAACGAATAATGCATAGTTGCATAATAGTGCAATGTTTTCTTCTTTTTCTTCTTTGGCATATACATATACTTAGGAGTAAACAATCAAAATAATAGTTTTTTGATCCCTTAGAGCTTTTTTGAAAGAAACACTTTTGCCTATTCAATTTATCTTTTCTTTCTCATTCATATGCTTTTAAATATATCTATATATATAATTGTTATTTTTTTAAGGAAAAAGGAACACTTGTTTCTATCTACCGTAGAAATATGCTGTTGCAATGCTATCCAATTAGTAACAACATTCCAGACTTCAGTTTGCTCATGTTTTTATTGATATGGCAAGCCTGACCAGTACTATGAAATTTAAAAAGCAATGAGGAAATTATCTTCCTACAGGAAGAAAAAAATAGAATTAAAATGCATGCTTTAATCTTGTGCTCTAGTAAGGTTCTCCCATCACAGCCAGCTGACCTGCTGCTCAGTTTGAAAGAGGAGACAGGCAGAACTCATGTCTTCTTCACCACATCTTATACATCAATAATTTCTGAAAGGGAATGACAGCATTAAAGCAAATGGTCATGACTGACAGCACCCATGGAGGAGGCCACGGAATACTCAAAATCACATTAGAAAAGGCAAGATGCTTCTGTATCAAAATAGTAACATACGCAGAAAATATAATTATACAAAAGTCCTTCTTGGCAAAATCACTCAGAAATAAATAATTCACTCATATGGTACAGGACTAGTAACAAACAACTGACAGAACCTAGCTCTCTTTCTCAGTTTAAATTGGCCAGACCATCCATTCCCCATTTTAAAATCAGATCCTGTCTACAAAATAGATTGTGTGCTTTTCCAGATAAGCACTAAACTCATGTATATTAGGGCTACATAATGTCCAGTCCTATATTAAAGGTAAAGGTAAAGGTTTCCTTCTCCAGTTGAATCTAATTCTAAAGGGCAATGTAAATAAGCTGAGGTGCACAGAATGGTATTACCTTCCACCAAAGTGGTACCTATTTATCTACTTGCAATTGCAAGCTTTTGAACTGCTAGGTGGGCAATAACTGGAAAAAAATAGTGGGAGCTCATCCCGTTATGTGATGCTCATGTTTCAAATCCAGGCTGTCAGCTTTCCAGCTGACAAACTTAGCATCTTTAAGCACTGAGTCATTGTGCCCCCTACCTATATTTGCAGCCAGGGGTCATGAAACTGTCCATGGAGGAATAATCTACTGTCTAAGTGAAAGAGGTATGTTTGCAGCTGTCTAAAGAGGTAAATAAGAGTTGAACAAATCTCATCCCCTGACTACCTTCCACCATCAAATCAATGAGGCATTGCAAATTGTCTGTAAGATCTCAAAAGAACAGCATAAACACTGCATTAAGACCGATAAAGTTGTAAGCTACTCTGTAGAAGCTAGTGGGTAAGTACAATAAAATGTGTGGATGACCTTGAAGAAGGGGAAGAGATGCTGCTTAAGAAACAATCAGACAAGAGAGGCAGGAGCTCCAAGTGGCTTAACAGCAAGAGAAATAAACCTGGAAATGTCCTGCTCTTATGGATTAAGAAGTTAAAAGTTGTGATGGGAAGTTTTGTCCTTTCAGACTTGCAAGATTCTATTAACGTAGCCTTAAGATAAAGTAGATTTAGCTCATCTACTCAAGTTTTGTGTCTGGTGTACCCAAGAAGGCTAACCATGAAGTGTGCTAGACTGCATCCCAATTGCTAATCTCTGTGATTGTATACACACATAGACACACACATCACTTTCATTCTTAGATAGTGTAACAGTAGAATTAAGTGCAGAATGATTATTTGCACAATGCTGCTTAATTATTTAAATAATATTGTTAGAGAACAGGATTATTGTCTATACAAAATATTGGCATCTTTTGCTTAGAGAAAGGAACAGGAGATTTTCAATAAACAATAAAGTGAAATCTCTTTCAACTTCAGCTTAATCTTGGTAACTTTGTGAACATTTATAAAATGAAAGTGACAAACAAGTGTAATAAATAGAAAAGTATTTGTTTATTCATTTGTTTATTATTAGATAAGTATTTCTTCTTCTTCTTCTTCTTCTTCTTCTTCTTCTTCTTCTTCTTCTTCTTCTTCTTCTTCTTCTTCTTCTTCT
>JANHFL010004944.1:0-10417 GCA_032468155.1 Oxyrhabdium leporinum
TGCTTATAAGCTGTAAACCGCCCCGAGTCTTCGGAATGGGGCGGTATATAAATGTAAAAATAAAAAAAATAAAAAAATAAAATAAAATAACCCCTTTGGATAGGCTGCCGAATCCATGCTGAAATTCATTTTACACTGCTGTATGGGGCAAACTATCTATCTAAAGCAGATTATCATTTATGGCCCTCATTGAGACATTCTGGAAAGAAATAAACTGAATCCACAGCCTAAGGACCAACTAGCTTTACTTAATACTCATCGGACAGGGGGTCCTAGAGGTATTTGTGTACTTAGTGTGACAGCTTGAAAGGATTAGTCCTTCATGCATCAGGCACATTATACATATTACATGTGGAAGCTTTCACACAATGCAATATTCTCTTTTAGCACAGTTTCATGCAGATACAAAGCATCCTCTCTTTAAATGTTCTTGATGAATGCAGGAAAAAGAGCCTTCTAGCAATGCTGACATCAGAGACAAGATGTCAGAGACAGAGCTAATGGGCTGCCAAACAGTGTGTTGAGTTTAGCTGTTTGCAGAATGCTTGAGTAAGTCACAGCTGTCACTGTAGGGTTTTTCTATGTCACTTAAAAACATTTCCATCAGGTGTTAGTGATGACATTTCAACTGTTTTTTCTTCATGATTGCATGGTAAGTGGAAGAACATGTCTACTAGCCTACTCTCACCATGATAAAAATGCCCTAATAATATAAATGTTTGTAGCAATTCTTAATCAGAATCTATATAAATAGAAGAAGTTGTCTATATCAACATACTATTTCAAACATAATACTGATGGTGAAGGGTGGTGAATAAGTAATGTTATATTTAACCCTAATATTCAACAGTTGGTAAAGAAAAACGCTTAACAATCTGACTATTTTTGCTTTACAGCAATATAAACATTTGCTATTTAAGACAATATCTATGCTGTACTTTTTGTGAGGACATACAGAACTTCAAAAAATCTAAGTCAGGGGTGTCAAACTCGCAGCCCGCAGCCCAGATGCCTCACGTACTGCCCTCCCCCGGTTTAGCAAAGGGGGAAAAAAGTCCCAATATGTCACGTGACGCTGCTGCACTGACACGAGTTTGACACCCCTGATTTAAGTGAAAGATAATGTTATATATTATTTATCCAGAAAGTCCAGTTGTCTCTTGAAAAAAAGCACCTTTGGGACAGCCATGACCTGGATGACTGAGAATCTCCATAGACATAATGTTATACAGGTTTTTTTTTTCCAATACAGCATGGATCTCATGTTCAAGTTGCTCTATGAAATATGCAATTTCTTCTGCCTGTGAAAGCTGAATCCTCAAACAATTAAAAACAGGCTTTGTAGAAGTACTAAATGTTGTCTGATTGTTATGAATAATCTTTTTGGAGCAGGCTCAATTTCCAAAACTTTCTGATAATAGTCAGTCTTGGGGACATAAAACACACAGTGTTTGGGACAGGAAAGGAGCTATCAGGAGCAACACGAGGCAGAAATCAATTTCTTTTAAGTAACTAAGTAAATAACTGAAGCAACTTTATATGGTCAGTTCTAGAAGTACTGAAAAAGAGAAGAACCCTCTCTGTTCGTAAAGTACTTAACTTTTAGCATGTTGGGGTTTTTTTTAAAGTTGAAGAAAACACTTACCTCTATGCATTTTTAAAAAGTAAATACACTTCAGGAAAATTACTCTAAATATTGCATGCAATGAATTCTGTAGAAATAAAGTATTTGAAATGCTACATCCAATGCTTTAATAACTGGAATTCTTTTCCATGCTGCTAATAATACAAATGATGCCAGTAGCAACAAGACAATTTTAGTTAAGTCTGTGTAAGTTAAATTTAGCCTCATCTTGTTGTTGTGGGTTGCTTTAGCTCAGTTTTTTGTCTCTTGGTCTGAGTTTATATTCTCTACAACAGCAACAACCTGTCCACGGATGGGGTGGGTGGTGTGTGTGTGTGTGTTGGGGACCTACTTCTCTACAACATTGTCCACCGATGTTTCTTCAGATTTCTAACTTCCTTTTATTGGCTTCATTTACATATTATTTTAACTTCCTTTCATAACTTCTTAGTCAAGCAGAAGAGTAGCAGCATCGTTCCAGATTTCTAATTATAATAATAGCTTGTCCTTTCCCATTTAAGTTTCATCACTTCAAGTTTATGATTCAAGATCTGCAGGCATGCTAACTTAATTCCAGCCACTTCTAGATTTAATAATAATACTAAAAAGATTAATTCTTAGGCTAGAATGGTGCATATTTTGACAGATTGAGAGGAAAATAATAGGGATGATGGACTCTTTAGAAAACATCAACCCTGCTAAGTTCAATTAGATGTCTTAAATATGTATTGTGTATTAGATTATAATATATAAATATTCTTCTTCCATTACTTTTAAGGTAGAGAGAGTACGTGTGAAGAAAAATGTAGCACAGCAGTCTTAGATTGTCCAGCAATGAACCTATATTATGCTGAACAGATGTGGAAAATATCCTGCTCCAATATAGTAATAATAGCAATTACAGAGTAACAGTAACAATTGTTGACAAACTGAGTTTTTAGCAGGGAGGGGGAGGGGAAGAGGACAAGAGATGAGATGATATCTTGGAGGTCTTCTAGTCCAGCCCCATCCTCAAGTAGGAGACCTGATACCATTTCAGATAAGTGGTTATCTAATCTCTTCTTAAAAACCTCCAGTGATGGAGCATCCACAAAAGATGGAGTGGCAAAGAAGTCAAATACCTACCTACCTACCTACCTAATTTTCCTGTATTTCAATAACTTCCTGTTCATTGAATGCAGATATTAGCATGTGTCCTTCATTTTCTAAGGAAAGGGCAATCTGATTTAGGGGAATATTCAAATGTTCAAAGCTTTCGGTACATTTGGCCATAGTATAGCAGTTTGGATTGGCAATGCTTCTGAATGTAGGTCACTTTTCAGAGATTGATGGCTCTTTCAGGATGACTAGTTTGAACAATAATGGACAGCTGTTACTACTTCTGTGTGTATAGGATCCATATGCCCTCATTCAAAACTGATGTTTTGCTGCGGGGATGTTATATTATTCCAGCACTCAAACGGCAACATTTAGTTGCTAGGAAATAGAGCACTTTTTCCTATTTAGTGTGCCTGTTGATATTGCATGCTGTCTCTGACTGACAATTTCTGATAAGCATGTATTGAATAATGGCTGTGACATCCATGCACATTAAGGTTGTTTCTTTTTAATATCAGATAGAAAAGTTTGATATAAAATGTCATTGGAAGTATAGACAGTATAAAATGGGAAAATATTAGCCATAAAACTTTCTTTTAAAGAATGTTCGATTCATTCAATTAAGAATCACAAACAATAATAATAATTTTTTTAAAAAGCAGCTATTTTCTACATCCTCTCAATTATATAGGATTAGAATATTGTCTCTACAGGATCAGCAGCTTGAGTTTTAGGGATTAAATTCACCTATAATTATAAATTGTGAAATAATCATATAGATATTACTATATAAGTAGATAACTAATTAAATGGTATTTCACGGTTAGCCCTACTGGCATCTGAACAGCACCATACATTGTGTGTAGGTGTTTTTCATCACAAAATATTCTACTTTTCTCCCAGAATGCTCTGATCTAGCTGTTCTGGGAACAAATGAATTTCCTAGAAAAGTATGCACAGTTCCCAGAAGAGCTGGACTAAGAAATAAAAATGAAATGTTCTAATATTCTATGAACATTCCATGACCAGAATGCTGAGGCTTTCATAAGGTGTACCCAAAGTCAGACCCTATAGGCCTATCACAATATGTTTTATTTAAATTCGTTTTGTTTAAAAGAAAATGTTACTGTACTTAGGAATGTTCAAAGATTAAGAAATCAAATGAGTCAGAAAATGTCAACCAATTTAACTAATTCATGTAATTTATATAATAAATGGCCTATGGGACTGATTTTTGTCTGTGGGGCCTGACTTTCAGTGCACCTTGTAAATTAAACATGACTGCTAAGATTCTAAGAATTAGCATTAAGTACTGCATTCAGAACATTTGAGTGTATGGGGCCAAGGTGGATAAAGTTGGGCTTGGATCTGAAACCCATTCATTCCTCTAAGAAGCTGCAGGATCAGGTCTGTTAAGAATAAACTAGAGTTAGTATATCCCTGTGCATCCTTTCAATGGGCATTATTTCCTCTCCAGTCTTGGACTGTGAATTGGTTTTCATGAAGCCTTTTTGTGCTCTATCCCATCCCCAGAGCAACTGATTTTGTCATTTGATAGGATGAATTGTCTGCTCCAAATGGTTGATTTTGTATGTTAAGAATTAAGGGTAGAACATGAATAGTCATTGCTGAACTTATTACTGTTATCGTTATACAGTGAGGAAGAGACACTTGTGAGGGTTTCTTTTTAGGTGGCAAACAGCCTTGAATATCGTACTGGATGACCTAAGGGAAATGTGATTGCCTTGGGCAACAAAATGTCATGTATTTTGACAGCACGGTCCTTTTACCAAGACCACAGCTGTCACTTTAGTTGTAAGGTTGAAAAGAAACCACTCCTTGACAATCCTGAGTCTTAAGTTCATACAACTGATTCTTCAACTTTCAGGTATCATTAAGTACCTGCATGTCGAGTTAGAAGCCAAGGTGAATTTTTACTTGAATACTCAAGGTTTTTCTTGATAAAAATGGAGATATTCTTTTTTTTTAAAGAAAAATCAGTAAGGATAGCTTAGGTATGTTTTGCTCACATTTTCTTATCAGTTAGAGTAGAAATTTTAAGTAGTGTTACCTAAGACTGGATTCAAAGGAAAATGACTTGGACCATTTATTTATTATTGCCGATCATTTAATAACTTTTATTGAGGAAGATAAAAAAATATAGTGTACGCAGAAGCAGATGATAGTCAGCTTTTTACTGCTCTATATAATTCTGTAGTCATCCATCCATCATTCTTGCATCATTGCATATTTGGATAGCCAGCCCTAATCAAACATGAGGCAGATGGAACTTCTGTACTTGCTGTCCCTGGAGTTACTGGAGTTTTCTCTCCTTTTTTTAATGTGGAAAACCAGAACTGTTTCTGGATTGGCACCATCTAGATTCCTTTGGAAAGATACCACTTCTCCTCTGATAGTTCCCTTGCTTGCCCATGAGCTGGATATACAATCTTCAGGAATTTCACCTTTTTCCTGTTTAATTGATCAATCTAAATCAATATCCAGATACTTGGCATTTGCTTCAGTAGATTCTGACCAATAGGTTTTGCCTGAGGGCTTCTGCCTACTTCTTATGGCATTTTATCAGGAGAATGTATTTATAAAATGTTTTTGTAAACATTTCATAACTTGGTAATATAGTGAAAAGTCACTTGATATTTCTACTCTTCACTTATATTAATTACAGACAATTATTTATGTGGGGCCAATGACATCCTCTAATGACATACTATAATTGTACTTCTGATATGGATTTAATTTCTGTTAGGCAGTTAAGTAATGCTTCACTTGAAAGATTTGCTTGACACTGAAGCTATTGTTATGGAATTTTTCTTTTTCAATATCAGGAGGTTTTTTTTTATTTAATTTCCTTGATTCCAAGAAAATCTTATGATCACCATTCAACATATACATAACATTGTGAGAGGGAGAATCCCCTTAAACTGAAGATGTGGTATAAAAAAAAACAGTAAAAAAATAAGTGACGAAGAATGGAAGTTTAAGAAGACCAGAAAGAGAAAGTACAGAATGCCAAAAGAGAGCTGAAGAACTGGAACTCGGGAGAAAAATAGCAGAACCTCTGGATTTGAATGTGTGGGGCCAGCAACACTGCTAGATTGGAGGAAATCCAGTTGTAACAGTTGAGTAGGAGCTGTACAAAATCTCTGCCAAAATGACATATGCAAAGCACCAAAAGCCACAAAAAAAAATCATTCCAGAAATGTTGTTACACACAGGTTGATAACAGCAGAGCAGGAAGATACCGGAAGCTAATACTTTTGAAATCCAAGTGCTAGCAATGTGAAGAATTTGATAGAAGCTACTTCTGCATAGTACCAGTAGTTAATCAGGAAGACTAAGTACTGACAGCAACTCCTGTCTTTAAGGAGCAATAAAAGGAGGATAGAAATGCTACCCCTCTATCCAATACCATTCATCTAAGGCTATATTAATGACTTTGGGACAGGGAGGGCCAGGAAAGAATAAAAGAAGTCCAAGAGCTTCAGTAAACTTTTTTTAAAAAAAAAGGAAAATGGAAATTAAAAAGAATACATGAAAAGAATCCTGGACTCTAGAACCATGAAATTATGGATTATGTAACTGTAAATAAATTAGAATTGAATAATTTTAATTTGGAACAGGAAAATGGAGAGGAAATATAAGAATAGCTTCTGGGAGTAAGAATTGAAAAAAAATTCTTTGTATTATAAATACCATACATCTTTATTTTTGTAATATGCTTTTGTAATTCAATCATTGAAAGGAACTGTTTGGCTTTCTGACCAATCCTAAATCAGACCTGCAGCTATCACAAATGTCTGGCTATAACAAAAGGAGTTCTTTAGAAACAGTCCACCCACCAGGAAACAAACAGAAATGATATTTAAGAATCTACTTATTTTTTTCTGTAGCAAATGTAAAACAGGAGCTGATCTGAAGACATAGGAATGACATTTTGTGTAGTATGAACTCACTATATCATGGTGCTTTTGAGAAGCCATCACAATTGACAAAGGAGTTAGAAATGAAATTCACACTCTGCTGAGAGACTCCTAATGAAGTAATTTAAATCATTGTTTGTAATCACATACACGAAAGAATAGTAATCAAAATATTTGATCTAAATCCAGTGTTCCATTTGGTACATCATAATTTAATTCCCAAACAAGTTAGTCACTAGTGATGGTTACTAGTTAATACTATAATAATTAAAATTAGAGGGTTGCATATACTTAAATAAAGCTGCTATATTATCTAGGCAACAAAATATTATGGGATTTGTGTTTTATACAATATTGTTGTATTTGCATAGAAACAAATTTAATGGAAGAATTTCATTCTAGTATGCATGAAAAGTCACTTATCCCAAAATAAATAATGTAAACAACTCTTTTTTTATTTCCTTGCTGCATATCCATTAGCACAGAGACCCCTTTAATAAAAAGTAGCTATCTAGAGTGTGATGAAAACACGCAAAACCCAATATGTTTCTCTGTGCTGAAGATGCATTGAAAGGCGATTGCCAAAAATTAGCAACAGGAAGGCATTCTGCCACTCTGAGGAAGAAGCATAAGGTCTAACCATATGTTAGGTAAAGGGTCTCTCAAATCATGCTCAATGCCTGATGAATTGATGGACAAGCTCCTATAGTTCTCTTGGCAATTGCATTACAATGGTTTGGCAATTGCATTACAATGGTATCTTCTTCCACTATGTTTCTCAGTTTCCCAATCAGGTCTACCACCTGTAATTTCATAGTAGCTCCTATTTTCCTATTAAGCAAGTTTTACTATGCTTACCTTTTTTCAAAATTGGTTGGCTAAGTACTTTACCTGCCACCAGTTACACTGAATAAAAATGAGTAACCACCCACAGCCTTCCTCAAGATAATCCATACAAAACAAATATTCAGAAAAAGAGCACCATCTTAGCAAGCATCTACAGAGGAACCTTTAACCATTAATCCAAGATCTAGATTTTTCCATTAATCCAAAAGCCATTAATTAACCATTAATCCAAAAGCCAGATTTTAATGGCATGTTTAAATAGGATCAGGGTGTAGTGCACACATGTTTCTTGGGAACACTCTTTGAGGGCAGAATCTGTGATAGAGAAGGCCCAGGGATCTGAAACATACTGACATACTATCCATAGGATGGATAGAAACCATGGAAATCAGATGTTCCCTCAAATAACCCTGAAAAGTTTTATATGCAAATTGCATCTAATACTGTAGATAACTGGCACCAGTACAAGTTACTAAGCAGCAATGTTTATGCAGGCATACCATGGCATGTTCATAAGTCCCTCAAGGGGACTAGTTGCAGCTTTTCATCTCTAAGAGCAACCCCATGTAGAACTCATTGCAATACTCCAAACACAAGGTTACCAGTTTCTAGTGTCTAAGGGTTTCCTACTTAAGGAATTAATTAGTGCACCAGATGAATATGTGCCAAGGCTGTCCTGGACATTCCTGCCACCTGCCACTCAAGCAGGACTTTTGAGTCAAGAATACACTCACATTGTATACCATTCCTGAAGGAGGACAAGCAACCCCAGTTATGACTAAAAGTCTCAGCCCCAGACTGCATAGACTAATGTGTTATCAAGATCTTGAAAAAATGGAAGTTTCAGCTTTGGTTTACTCCTGAAACTACTAATAATGTAAAACAAAATATGTACTGTTCAGTGTGTTCTTACTTGCAGATTTGACAGATTAAACTGTAATCTAATTAGAAACTACGATCTTCTGTACCCAAATGAATATTGTAACTTTTATGTTTATATATTTATATATATGTTTATATATATGTTTATATATATATATATATGTTTATATGTTTATATATATAAACTCTTTTGTTTATATATATGCATATTGAATCTTCTGTAGACCATAAAGCCATGTTGCATGTTGCATGCTGCTCAAAGCAATATTTTAGAAATGATTATTCAGCCAATTCACCATTAATTAATTAGTTTAGTATACTCAGGCCAGGCTCAACTTCTGTTGACTGTGTAGACAAATGTTTTCCACATCAGCTTGTCTCTAACAATAATCTTCCAAGGGCATCGCTATAATTTATTTTATACTGTCCATTGTCATTATCTTCTGCTTCTTTCAACCTTGCCAAGTAGAGTCATTTTCTCTAGTTTATCATCTGCTCATAACACATGACCAATGTCTGTCAGTAACTGCTCCTTAATCATCATATCAAGGGATCAATCAGCTTTTATTTGCTCCAGGATTGATTGTTGCTTCTTGCAATTCAAGCTACTCTTGGTAACTATCTTCGGATCCATAGTTTAAAGACATGTAAGTTATTTTTACCTCTCTTCCTTCATGACAGGCCCCCTCATCTACTGATTATTACTAGAAGTACCATTGCTTAAAGTAGTATGATCTTTCTTGTCATAAAAATATCCTAATCCTTCATGATATTGTCTAAATTTGTCAATGCCTTCTTGCTAAAGATTAATTTCCTCTATAGTATTCTAGTACACTGAATATCTATTCCCCAGTACAAAAGCACAACACTATCTACCTCTTTTACCTATTAACCAGCAACAAGTTCCCTAAACATATTGGTTGATTTATTTTGATTTTTGAACATTTAACCTTAACCCTGATTTTTCATTTTTCATTATATTATATAATGATCTCTTCCAAATCTTTCTTATTTTTTTTATCAAAATGTTTCTTGGGTATTTTAAATTCTTAATATATTTAACTTAATTCAGATTCCACATTTCCAGTACTGCCATTCTTAATAATATATTCATTTAATTTATAAGTAGGTAATCAATAATAAATTGAACAAACATAGGGTAAATATTTTATTTTCTATTCTGAACAGCTCTGTATTTCCAAATCCAGTTCTTACTACAGTTCTTACTCCAGTTCTATACTACAGTCCTCATGGACATAGCACAATGTAGCTGACTAACAAACAACCACATTAGAACCTACAGTCTAATGCCATCATGGCGAACCTATGGCATGCGTGCCAGAGGTGGCATGCAGAGCCCTCTCTGCAGGCATGCGAGCCATCAACCCAGCTAAGCTCTTCTGCGCATGTGCGTGTGCCTACCGCTGGCCAGCTGGTCTTCAGGTCTCTGCCATGCATGCGCAAGGGGTGGGGCACATACATGTGGGTGCACGCATTTACGCTTTGGGTACTCGGTGCTGAAAAGGTTATCCATCACTGGTCTAATGAGTAATAGCTCTGTACAAAAACCAGAAAATTCTCAGCATACAAATAGAAAAAGGATAAATCACAATGGAAGAACAAATGGGCCTATGTTTTTTCATTTCTATGTCAAAAATTACACAAAACTCCATCTTATGATCACTACCTGCAAAGGTATGTAAAACTGATTTTGGGAAACAGGAGACAGACTGGACAACCAGTATGTAAAAGTTATCTCAACCACAGAAGAAGGGAGGGCATAGGAAACATTTCAGAAGGGATCGTCCCTAGAGAATTCTTAGAATAATGCCACTCCAACAAGCACCAATAAACAAACATATAATCTTAAAGCCTGTTTATGGACCTATCAAAAGACATAATAGCATTTGTCACTCTTTTTGATGATCTCTGGTGGGAGCAAGATTTTATTTTTATTTTATTTTATTTTTAGATTTATATACCGCCCCATTCCAAGGACTCGGGGCGGTTTACATATAAAAATCTT
>JANHFL010004944.1:10517-24001 GCA_032468155.1 Oxyrhabdium leporinum
GGGGTGGGGGATGGGGGTTAAATTTGAAAAATTCTTTGTATAAAACTTTTTCAATAAAAAAAAAATATTTCTGATAGTAGCTCTTCTGGTCAGCTGTCATGGATGATATAAAAAAAAATGGAAGGAAAAAATACCAAGGAACACATTATGTGAGATGAAACCCTGACCAAACAAATCAATAAAAGTCTTCAAGGCAACCCGTGTGATTAGTTATGTGTTTTTCATACTTACAACCATTGTAGAACCTGCATGGTCACGTGATCCAAATTCAGGCAATTGGCATGTATTTACGACAATTGCACTGTCCCTGGGCCCTGTAATAACCATTTGTAACCTTCCCAACTGGCTTCTGACAAGCAAAGTCCATGAGGGAAGGCTGATTCACTTAATTACCACATGATCACTTAATAAGTGCAGTGATTCACCTAACAACTGTGGCAAAAAAGGTCATAAAATGGGACATAGTTCACTTAACAGCTGCCTCGATTTCCAACAGAAATTTTGGGCTCAGTTATGGTCGCAACTCAATTACTACCTGTATATACATTATTCTCTTTTTTTTCTAAGATAAAAAGAAATAAACTACATCCAATTTTCATGTTGGATTCTTTACAATCCAAATGATGTTGTGAAGGTCCTACCTTAGTACTTAGGCTGTGGGAGTTTGGACAGGATCAGCTCATATCTAGCAAGATGAAGTGGCTTTGTTTTTTGAAGTGGCTTTTCTCCAGGATTAGCTGATATATTTTTTTTCATCTTTAGTTCTGGATGGAGTTGCACTATCATTTGCTGGTCCTCTGAACTCATGTCACCTGTTCGAAGAGCTGGTGGCAGCCATGGTCAGATGGGCTGTGTATAGCTTCATATTATGTACCAGTTGCATCCATTTTTGGATCAGGAAGCACTGTGCACAATGACTCATTGTCAGCTGCTAGAGATTGATATATATCAGACCAGAAATATTTCCCTCTTTGTTGTTTAGTATCAGATATCACCTTTGTCTGTCAAAGCCAACCCTTTTATCCTCTACATGCATGCTTTGTGCATTCCAGAGCAGGCTACTACATGTGCTCTACATGGGACTAACCTTGAAAACTATTTGAAATGTTCAATTGATCTAGAAGTCAATTTTATATATTTGCTTTATGAGTTTCAGTAGTTCCCCATGTGCTTTCAGGTGCTGGTTATTACCTGCAAAGCCCTAAATGGCATCAGCCAAGTTATTTGATGGACCAGTTTACTTTGTAATTATATTTTATTGGGTGTAACTGGTGCACAATATGTAATTAAAATTACATTTTAAAATATTTAAATAATTTAAAATATTTGTTAGCCACCCAGAGTCACATCAGGTGGATGTGCAGGCATATAAATTGTTTTAATTAATTAATTATTTTTTAGTTTAAAAAACATTAATTCATTCTAAATGGGCAGCTGCCTCTTTTTAACTGAGTATATATATAAAAAAAATAAGTGAAATTTTAGTGCTCTTATTTGTCTTGAACTAGAAGGAATTCCAATCCCAGTTGGGAGAGTTAATGCTCACCAAGTGGTCCATACATTTTGACAAACAAACATTCCAGTGAGTAATAGTGAACATCAGATTTGTTTTAGAGGCAATTTGGCACTTTGGAAAATAATTGAGATTGACTGATTTTACAGAGGCATTGAAGGCAAAAATATGATCCCCAAATGTCTGCTTAGTTTATTTGTTTGTTGATTTAGGAGTAAATGCTGGCAGAAGAGATACTTTGAGCTTGCTTTTAAAAAAATAAGTAGAGACCATTTAGAACTATTCTCTTAAACTCCATTTTTCAAGGTCTCTGACACTTCTTTAGGACAGAATTAAATGACATTAATTAGTTGGTCAGTGGGGACACGTCCTTCTGAATTTCAGACAGAGAGATTTTCAGATAGATTATTCATGGAAAATAAAACATTCTGTTTTTTATAGCAAGTAAGCCACTCAAGAGTTGTCAGTAACTTAATTTTATTCCTTTCCTCCCCAACTGCCTTTC
Organism: Oxyrhabdium leporinum; assembly: GCA_032468155.1. Lineage (NCBI taxonomy): Eukaryota > Metazoa > Chordata > Lepidosauria > Squamata > Cyclocoridae > Oxyrhabdium > Oxyrhabdium leporinum. The sequence continues at coordinate 12,536 of JANHFL010004944.1, forward strand.
CCCCCTATCTTAAGTCAGACTTTTTTTTCATATAAACACAATTACAAGCTCTGGTTCTGCTGTTCATGAATATATCAGATAATTAATCAGATAATTAATAAAGCTGCTTGGTCATCTCAGTCCAGTTCCAGTTCTTAGGGCTTCTGTTTTACCTAATGAAACCACAGAATCAGACTGAACCAGTCTAATTTGACTTAGCCGAAGTTTGACTAGTACTGTCCACTTCAATTTAAAAGGAAAATATATTTCCAGTATTACAAGAAAATTAATACCTTTAATTTTAGAAAACTTAATTGGTTGCTATAGGAGCTATAAAATAGAAGATTGGCTTCTTATTGTGAGCTGTTTAAAATCAAGCATTAAATGCTTTAGAGTGCTTGAGATTTGATCTCCATCTCTTAATGTTTCAAATTGCTTTTATTGTAATTGTATATTACTTATTGTCTCATGTCATCTGTTAAATGTTGCCAGACATTACATATCATTCAGTTTTATATATTAAATATTATCCACTGTTGAATGCTAGGCCATAGGAATTTAAATATTAAAAAGTGAGATATGACACGTTATTCTATGAAATTATAGTAATTGTAAAATCTGCGCCCAAAAATACTTTAGTAAATGCAAACATTATGCATAACTATATCCTCCTTTTAAATTATAAATTATAGGGCTATGTATCACATTTGACTTAATATTTATTTCTCAAATAGGCCTGTTGTTGAATTCTGATTTCTATTACTCTTCCCCAATATGGAAAATGGTAAAGACCAGTCGAAGCTGCATTCTGCAACAGGTTGCCCATCCCATTAAGATACCACAGAGCATTTTCTATCGGTCGTACACTAAAATTAAATCTTAAAACTAATGATCCATGCTTATGCCTTTGTAAAGTAATTTGATGTCTGAGGTGATTGACGGATGTTATTCTCACCTGTATAACATGACACTACTCTCTGTATCCAGTCTTTATATATCTCTATATATCTTACTGTTTTTGTTTTAAACCACTGAAAATTTAATCTGCAATGAGGCAAACTGAAGCAAAGGCAGTCTCTAGAAGCAAAGCTACAAAATGGACCAAATTAGCCAATAGATAATGGACAAAATTCAGCCTATGTTAAGCAGAGATGATGACATTGTTTAATTGCAAACAGAATATTAGTAATTGAACTCCAGCAACAATCTTGTATTAAATATACCATATATTGATATTAATATATAGTAAATCCAGATCCATAACACAGTGATTTTATCTACATATTTTTCCTAGGTGTTTGTTGGAGACACCTATGGATCTCTCTGAGATAAATTTTGCAAAGTTATTTCCTTAAGCTTCTGCCTTCCATCAAATGATAAGTTAAATAAATTAGTGATACAACATCAGATTTAAAAGTGCACAAAAGCATCCACTTGCTCAAATTTAAAGCTCCCAAGCCATAATGCAATCAGGAATGCTATAGATCTTTTCTTTGGCAGGTTTCTCCCCACAAAAATATCTTTTTATTAATGAAAATAGTCACATTCCTCTCATGTCTTTAATTATCAAACTTGCTTTGTAGATGATATAATTAATATTAAAGAGTATTACTATGAAGAGGGATAATCTCAAGATATGAGGAATAAAATATCTGTCAGGTGAACAGAATTTTTGTTTCTCAAATAAAGATTATTTGTATATTAAAAAAGACTTGGTGGCACAGTGGTTAAAGTGAAGTATTGCAGGCTAACTCTGCTCACAGCCTGGAGTTTGATCCTGATGGGCTCAAGGTTGACTCAGCCTTCCATCCTTCCAAGATTCATAAAATGAGGACCCAGATTATTGGGGGAAATATGCTGACACTGTAAACCACTTAGAGAGTGCTGTAAAGCACTATGAAGCAATATATAAGTGTAAGTGCTATTGCTGTTAGAAGAATTCACAAATAGACTCAGAAACATTGCAAAATAGATTGACAAACAACTGAAAGCACACTTAAGGGAAAAAAAATCAGTATGAAGGAAAATTATGTGTCAGAATCATTTCAAATTCTTTAAAGGAATTCCTCGATCAAATGGTCATCTAAACAGAATAAAAGGTCTTAATATATTGTGGGTATAACATTATCTCTTCATATGGGAGTGGGGGTGAAGAGATAAGAGTTTCCCAACATAATTTGAACTTCTGCATTTTTCACCACAGCAAAGGGGTGACTTTTTATGACTGAACTAATTAGGAAACATTCAGAAAATCTCTTTTGCTACTTGAGAAAGTTGCCACTTCATTCAGCATGGAAATGCAGAATTAAACAAATACACACCTGCTAATTTAGAGGCCCTACAGAGTCTGAAATGAGGATTAGATTCTTCAGTGCATGATTGGAGTAGTAGAGAATATTCCTCAATAACAACAAATTAAATGTGTCACAAAATGCTAACACTTTCATAACATTAGCTGTCTGTAACTGTGAAAAAAGCAGGCACTTTCATCTCATCTGCAGAAGCCACTACTGAAATTTTAGTAACTGCGGCCTAATGATTGACTTTTTTTTTGCATACAAATCCATATTCGTTCTCCTTCCTGCTCAACATCCCAACTATATTCCTATCCATTATTGTGACTCACAATTTATGTCTGACCTTTTGAAACTCAATCAACAGTGACCCAAAGTGCTGCTAGTTACTTCTCAAAGTCCTCCATGATGGTTTGGGACTCTTAGAGTTCAAGGACTAAGGAGACTTTCCTTCATACCAGTTCAGGCTGATAAGATTGCCAGAACAATATTTACAATGCAACAACTTAATATTTATTGGCTTCACAGAAGCATTTCCTGTTGTGCTTTATTGGGTGAATAATATGCATTTCTAATCTGCTTTGTAAATGCATATTATGGGCCTAATTGACCATGCCAGTCTTTTGGGAAGCATTATTTACTCCTTTCCTGCCAGAACATATTTGGGTATACAATAAACAACCTTCACGGCATTGCTATAATAATCATAAAGATATTCTAAGGTTTGTCACAACCTCAAACGCTCCAAAACCTACAGTATGAATGCATATGATATGACAAGCATTTGGTCATGGCTGTTTACATGAATGAAAAAGTGGCCATTTTTTAATCACTTCACTACTGAATATCTAGCAGGATTCTTCTCCATAAAATTGAGTTCCGTGATGTTAGGCAAGTTCTCCTCCTGTTAAGAATGAGCATCCAGAGATTTCCATGATTATTATCTTTCTTATTCATTAAACATGAAACTCAGTCAACTGAACATTTAAAAACGTATCACAAATACCAGTGACTGGTGCTGATACGGGTTGCTGCCAGCGTCCTAGGTATCAACCAAGTATTTTCTTAAAATATACAATGTTCCGAGTAGCGCAGTTTTTTGCAGTTCTGCTGGTGTTATTGCAGGAAGCAATATGAAGAATTAGCAAACTCTAAATCAGAAAATTAACATGCTAGAGAGAATGTGGATCTTTCTAACCCCTGCCCTGAAGACCATTTTAGTAGAAAAGTGGGGGAGATAAGATAAATATATATATATATTTATTTTTAAAAATGTTTTTATTTTATATAGCATTTTAGCAATTTACATATAGATGGTCATTGCAAAATCCTGTGACTCTAGCTGGTAAACATGGATTAAAACTGAATACAAATAACAACCAGAAATAGCAGGATAAATATAAATATATGTATTAGGTCAAACCACTTCTACTACAAGGACTGGAACCGTGGATCAGCCCACAGGATTCATTTAACCTTCAACAGCCTGGTGGTTTGCCAATTAATTGTGATGGTGCTGTAAAAGCTGATGTTTGTGGGAATGTCAAACAGATAATAAGACTTTAGAAGCATATTTCAAATAACTACTATTGACTAGCAATACTTGAAAAATCTGATATTTGCATGTTGTGATGCTAATTCCACATTTCTATATCCTGTCCTAAAATATAAAATGCTTCCTGGTTGCTCAGCATATTTCTTAGCTCATAAAACAGCAAAATATTTTAAGATGTTCTTTGTTTATCTCTTGTAATTAGATAAATTTATAGTAAAAATGTTCATCGAATTATTTTCTCTTCTATTGCTTCACCCTTCTCATCTGCAGTTTAAATTTCTGCTGGATTCATTTTTTATCATTACCCATTTTTTTCTCTGTCAAGCACCTTCAGCTCCATAAGCTGAAAGAAGTGTAAAATCTTTAAAGCCAATCCTGAATTATCTCTTAATCCAATTTGAGGTTTTCAGAATTTATCTCTGTCTATTTTTCAACCCTTGTGACATCAAACATGCTATAAGACTCTACATGCTGCTTTGCCAAAGAATTTTGGTATGTTCTGCTCTGCTTTACCCACTGAGTTCCTATGATTGGTAACTGGAAACTTACATCTCTCATTAAGAAGGAAGGATCCAGAAAAAAAATGTGCCCTGATTCTTAGTGATGCCTTCACTGTAAATAAGCAATAACAAATAAGTTGGTAGTCTCTGTATCCAGTGTTGCTGAAATTGTCTTATGCTGAAGAACAGGAGTTGACAAAGGTGAGTCAGAAGAGTTCATGACAATGGACCAGTGGCTATATTGTTGAGAAATGTGGTATATGAATCATCTAGCTTTAATTTTTGCTATTTGAATATTTCAGGGTCTTACATCTTGTTTATGCAGATATTTTCAAACTTTGGTAAATAATTTTGTTTATAAACAGCATGAATCAGCTTTTTATTTATTTCTTTTAAATCCTTGTTCGATATTCCACCTTTTATTCCAATCAATGCATTTTAGTAATGTGGCTGCAGGGGTGGGCTTCAAAAATTTTAGCAACCAGTTCTTTGCCCGGTTGCTGGGTGGGTGTGGCCATGGTGGGCATGGCCTAGTTGACCTCCTGCATCATGGTGGGGGGAGCATATTCACCCTCCCTGGGATCCTGAGGCTCTGGTAGGGCGAAAACAGCCTCTTCAGGCTCCAGAGGCCTTCTGGAGGCCAGAAATGCACCTATTTCCATCCTTCCAGAGCTCCCGGGAAGCCCGTTTCTCACCCTCCCCAAGCCTCTGTGCAGGCCCTGTACTTACCTGGGATCCAAAACTGACTGTGTGGGGAGTCCTGGGAGGGGAGGGGTGGGCGGCGCCAGCCAAAGGTGAGATTTACCGGTTCACCAAAGCGGCTATAAAATTAGCTACCAGTTAGCTACAGGTTTGCCCGAACCCGGGTGAACCGGTAGCAGCTCACCTGTGTGGCTGGCTCCTATCAATTCTTCTGGGTAAACCAAGAAACATGACTTAGATGAGCTAATTCTACTTTATTCTAAAGCTACATTAATAGAATCTTGCAAGATTGAAGGTACAAACTTCCCACCATCACTTTTAACCATCTGATCAATTAAAGGAGATCCTTTCTAAGTTTCTTCCTCTGCCCTTTAAGCCACTGGAGTCTCCACTCTGTTCCATCTGATTGTTGCCTAGGCATACTCTTATCTCCTTGCCTCCCAAGATAATCCACACATTCCATTACATCTCCTTCTGGAAACTAGAAGTTTGGATTACAAGTGTGAAATTCTCCCCAATTGATATTGATATGAGCAGCAGTCTTATAAGAAATGTTTTCATGCACAGAACTCTTACTTTCTAGTTCTCTTGTAAGAAAAGACCCTATTTTTTTAAAAAAACAAAACAAATTGCATTTATATGGCAGAATCAAACTTTAAACCTTAAATCTTTACATAGCAGGTTGAAAATATCCTACTTCTGAAGAGCTGTTGCTAATGGCTTTGCCTTAACTTATTAAATTAAAAAGAATGGGGGAAAATAATTGATGCAGAGTCCTAATTGTTACCCTTATAGGTTGATTTTATCTGATGCTATTTGGGTTTGCAAAAAAAAAAAAGATTTAACAACTGAAGCGTTGGAAAAAATGATTGGAAATATATGCCAAGATATTTGCAAGCCTTCACTTGCTCAGTTTGATAGTTATTGATCTTCTAAGTATGAGGTAGATAACATGCTGCTTGATTATGACCACCTTGGTGTTCCTATGATTGATTTTTTAGCATTCCATATTTGCAGTAGGACACTAATGCATGAAGGCCGTGTTGCAAGCTTACTTGAGAAACAAACAAGATCATCAGCATAGCATCAGCAGCATGCAGCAGAATGGAAATTGGTTTACTGGCCAGAGAAGAAGGATGAAATTTGTCATTGGTTGGGGCTTGAACAATATAATTTATGCAAACATTGTACAACAGAGCAGCCAAAATACATTTCTGTTTAATTGCCTTAAAAGTTATAACAGGGTGAATCAGTTCTCCCCTATTTGAGCATTAGACTTGTGTTTTTGTGGTCCCTTCATGAAACATAATAATTAGAAGCCAGTGGCTGATGAAGGAACTGCATTTTTTGCCACATGCTCTCACAAATGATTGATCTGAATGTTGCTTTCATACATTTGCATACTGTTATTGTAACAGAATAGTGAATATATTGTTCCAATAACCCTAGTCTCAACTTAAGCCCTTTGTTTATTCTTCTGGGCTTGCTCCATTTAGCATGGATTTAATTAGCAGAGGAATCTTTCATAATCCCCAGTGGAATTGATAATTCTATTTCTGAATAGAAATATGCGTTCTTGCTACTTTGGATACAGTTGTGGAATCTAGCACTGGCAGGGCTAATGAGGATACGCTGGCAATTCTCTCCTATATGGGCCTGGAGTCCCTTAGTCCAAAAAAATCAGGTGGTATATATATTTTACAAGCCATTATTATTATTATTATTATTATTAAAATTAAATTTATATACCGCCCCATTCCAAGGACTTGGGGCGGTTCACAACTTAAAATCCGTTTTAAAACCCCATTTAAAATTAAAACCCATAAAAATTAAAACCAGTTTAAAAACCCCTCAGTCAGGAAAGGCTTGTCGGAAGATTAAGGTCTTCAGCTCCCGGCGAAAGGTCTTCAAATCCGGGAGCCTCCGAAGTGCGGGGGGTAGTTCATTCCATAGTATCATATGCCTAAACATCATCACCATCATTTTACACTTCTGACATAGCTAATTTGACAGTTAAACCATCAGTTGATTGGACATAAGTCAAGAATGTGATGTGACTGCAAAAAAGTAAATGTAATTTTAGGATACGAAACAGAAACAATGTTCCTAAATTGCAGGAAGTAATGGTTTCCATTCTGCTTTGGCCGATCTCCCCCTCAAGTATTGTGCTGAGTCTTGGGATGTGACAGAATCAGTTAAACTGGAAGAACTTTAGATGGCAGTAAGAACAATTACAGAATCGAAATTAAGTCCTTTGAACAGTAATTGAAGGCATTGGAAACATTTAACCTTGAGAAAATTATAAAGTGAAGAACACAGGATAGGCAATAAGTCACAGAAAGGTGGATTCAGATTGTTAGGGAGCAAAAAGAAGAGACACTTCATAATAGGATGAACAATAGACCAGTTCAACAATAGACCAGCTGCCTGGAAAGTTGATAGATTCCTTTTCACTGAATGTGTTAATGGAGAAGCTAGACATCCCTAGTCTGAGATGCTGGATGTTGGAATCCTCCCCTTATCCAGTAACTATTTACCTAAGTTTCCCTTGCTACAGGTTAGAAGCACAATACTTTCAGGGACTTTTTAAAGGAAGGTGTTGAGTCATGCAGACCAATTTATGCAAAGTTAATTATAAACTTTTTTATCCTAACAGAAAAGGTAAATAATCTCCTAGCAGCCTAATATACTCTGATCAGATAAGCTTTGTTCCAAAGAAATATATAAATGACAAAAGAAGTATAAGAAATTACTCTATATAACTTAATAAAAGGATGAAGTCCATACTTATCTCCTGTGGCTTCAGTATTAAATATATATTTCATGAATATGGTAAACAATTTGACAAAACTATTATAATTTGCAAGATTCAATTATTTAGAAAGCAAACATGAAGTCATTCAAGATACTCTCTTTAGAATGATCAAAAGTAATTTTGTGTTTTTATTATCAGCAAGTGAGAGGTATAATTTAGACAGAATTAAAAAAACAGGGTTGTAAGCTCAGATACTTGTTAAATTTGAAATAGTCGTAACACAAAATACAGAACACTTCATATATAAGTTACTATTGAAATATGATTTGGAATCTGAACAGGTTAAAGTCTTTTGATCAAATGGATGCAGAACTGAAACAAAACAATTGATATCCCACAATCTGAGTATCAATAGAAAACAAGATTAATTTCACTGGAAATAATACATTAAGAGAAAATTGATATAAGATGTTTTTCCTCTGATATGTTACCCATTGATGATTACTAAACAAGATATGTATTTGGGAGATTGTTAAAAATGTAAAAATCAAGCTGGACTGTTTCATTCTAAGTAATAGCAAAGTAATAAAGTGCAACTATTCTGGAAAATGATAAAATGAAACAAATTGTAAATATTGTCTTCCTTTTTTATCTGATTATTATTAAAGGTTATATAACATACATAGTGTTTATAAAGGATAATTGTCATCAAGATATTCTAGGCTTTTCAGTGGAAATCGCATTTAACTTATTTGTTAGATGAATGGCAGCTTAAACTATGGAAGTATGAAACTATGTCTAAAATTATATGAAAACGAAGTTTGATGTTAGCTTCTACTTCATCTAAAAGTCACTTATAAAGTATAATTCTATACATGGTACCAGTAGAAGAAAACCTATGTAGCACTTATGGAGTCCTAAGGGCTCTCTGAGCTTGATTATCAGACTCTATAATTCTATATATGGGTTAGTGCCATAACTGAGATTTGGGCTCTCTTAACATAAACATTCTACGTGCTTTGATTATAATTGTTTTTGTTTTTTTTCATTGGATACTCCTCTCAGATAATTTACCATTTTATATTAATAATAGCTAAATAAAGCCATTTTCAAGTGTTAAAAACATTAAATTGCTGTAAACACATCTTTCTATTATTTTAATCCAAGCAGATATATAAGGATGCCATAAAGTGAGATGTTTATTCCAATGTAATAATTTCTACTTTCTTTTAATCTTTATTATTCTGCAAACCTTTCCATGCAGATATTTGTAGTTTTGGTGGTGCAGTGGTTATAATGAAGTATTTCAGGCAAACTCTGCCCACAGCCCGGAGTTCGATCCCGATGCAGCTCAAGGTTGACTCAGCCTTCCATTCCTTCTGAACTCGATAAAATGCGAACCCACATTATTGGAAGCAATATACAAACAGTGCTTAGCACCCAGATATTTCTATAAAGTGTTATCGGGTGGTGTATAAGCCTAAATGCTATTGCCAATGTTATTGCTACTTTTATCATTTCTATGCATTTTTCTTTGCTTTTAAAAATATATATATATTAATATATGTTTGCTTAGACTTTCATCAGACAAAGCCCCCATTCCAAGATCTGCACAGTCACTGGATGGCGGCGGGGACTGAATTGTAATAAAAATTAATTTAGGCCAGAGATTAATGGATTTAACGGACTTCTATGGGTGGGGGACAAGTATTTTATTCACAAGTCTGTTCTCTCTTTTTTTCCTCCTCATTCCCTTTTGCCTGTTTCAGTTGATTTAGACAGGCTGAACGATGAGGCAAAGCGTTACAGCTGCACTCCAAGGAATTACTCTGTCAACGTTAGGGAGGAGTTGAAGCAAAGCAACGCCGTCTTTTTCCCTCGCTGCCTCCTTGTCCAGCGCTGTGGAGGAAACTGTGGTTGTGGAACGTCAAATGGGAAATGCGCTTGTACGGCAGGAAAACTGGTGAAGAAGTATCACGAGGTATCTTGCTTTTTATGTCATTTTTTTAAAAGTCTATGTACATCAACTGCCATTGTTGGTGGTTTTTTTTGAGCTGAAGAGCCTCGACTTATGACCACAGTTGAGTCCCAAATTTCTCTTGCTAAGCGAGACAGTTGTTAAGGGAATTTTGACCCATTTTATGACCTTTCTTGCCACAGTCGTTAAGTGAATCACTGCAATTGTTTCCAAGAGCCGTGGTGGCTCAGTTGTTACAATGCAGTACTTGGTTAGAATGCAGTACAATGCAGTACTACTTCTGCCGGCTGCCTGCAATTTGGCAGTTCGAACCTCACCAGGCTCAAGGTTGACTCAGCCTTCCATCCTTCTGAGGTTGGTAAAATGAGGACCCAGATCATTGGGGGCAAGATGCTGACTCTGTAATCCACTTAGAGAGGGCTGAAAAGCACTATAAAGTGGTGTATAAGTCTAAGTGCTGTTGCTATGGCTATTGTCTCATGGGTTCCACAGTGGTTAAGTGAATCTGCCTTTCTCATCAACTTCGCTAGTCAGAAGGTTGCAAATGTGATCCTGTGACCTTGGGACACTGCAACCATCATAAATATGGATCTATTGCTAAGCATTTGAATTTTGATCATGTGACCATGGGGATGCTGCAACAATCATAAGTATGAAAACTGTCATAAGTTACTTTTCTAATGCCGTGGTAACTTTGAACAGTCACTAAAGGAATGGTTATGAGTCAAGGACTACCTGTAAGGTTACTTCTTGACACTCATTCAACTAAGAATGTTTCCCATATCAGTAGATAAATTGCACATTTGGAAGGTTCTGATTGGCTGAAGATACTTTTTTTTCCCCTTCCTAAAATACCGGCACCTCTCCCAAATCATTGTTCACTGCAGTAAAATGTACTAATGAGAGTCAAGCTGGATGTGTCCCATAAATATCTCTTCTATAAAGACAAACCACTATGAATTTTTATGCCAAAGCACTGTGACAGCTGATTCAGTGTTTTTTTAAAAAAAAAAAAAAACTCTGAGGGATGCAACCATTTAAAGAATGGAATGGGGGCAAGACAGGGTCTTATGTCAGGAAAAGGTATAATTGGGGTTAGCAGGTCATCCTGGCACTGTTGTAAATTGCAGGCAAAGAGTGGCTATTTGTCCTCCTCCTCATGAGATAAAGCATGAGAAAAAGTCTTTTTTTGTACTATATCCATTGGAGTAGTCATGTAAGGGAAGAATGTATTGTATCAGTTGTCTCCTAGTCTTGCTTTTGGGTCTTTAGACAAGTGTGTAGGAACAAAAAGCATGAGAATGGTGGTTAAAATAAACAAATACCATTTAAAATAAAATTTTCAGAGCAGCAGCTTGGCAAAGGCTGCAGCCATCCTTCAATGCTCCTCTCTGAGGGGTGTGACTGCTGAACTGACTTTAGGAGCAGAGTGTATTCAAACCACTGGCATTTGTGCAGCCTGCCTGGGCTTGCTGTTGTTAGTTACAAAGTCATGCCCAACCCATAGCGACCCCATGGACAATGTTCCTCGAGGCCTTCCTGTGCTCTACCATCCCCCGGAGTCCATTTAAGTTCATGCCGACTGCTTCAGTGACTCCATCCAGCTACCTCATTCTCTGCCATCCCCTTCTTCTTTTGTCCTCAATCGTTCCCAGCATTAGGCTCTTCTCCAGTGAGTCCTTCCTTCTCATTAGGTGGCCAAA
>JANHFL010004944.1:31416-45447 GCA_032468155.1 Oxyrhabdium leporinum
CTATCTATCTATCTATCTATCCATCCATCCATCCATCCATCCATCCATCCATCCATCCATCCATCCATCCATCTATCATCTAGCCATCTAATTATCTTTTTGTCATCTATCATTTCCAAATATTTAAAACCACCGTATGAGAGAGTGGAGTTTGAGGGGGAGGGAGATAGTGAATTTTTAAAAATGCAATGGACTGTTTTCCCTCCCTGTGTTAAAATGCATTACAGTAGGCCCAAAAGACAGGTTTCTCTGGCATCTAAACCCTTCTTCCTTCCATGCTCTCTGCAGTACAGAATAAAAAAAATGCTTTGGGTAGCTAGGCAGATATTGAATGTACTCCTTCCAGTGCTCCCCATTCCTGTCAAGGGAGCTGCTTCTATCTTTTGCTTTGACAGCAGATATAATGCAGCAGACTCATTTTCAAATCTCATTCAGAGTGAAGATGAGATGTGACTGAATTCACTTGGCAGTTGAATACCCTAAAAGTATTCCAGTTTATCACAACTGATATTTCTCTATAATTAGAGAGTCACTACATGAGATGAGACTATATAAATGTGGTAAATAATATAAAATAAATAAAAATTAACTACAGGACATACATATTTAGAGGTGGGAGAGGAAAGGGGGAGAGAATAAAAGCTAGCCATAAATTCGCTCAATGTTGTTGTCTTTAATTCCAAATCTGTTTCTTACTTTCTAAAGATAATATGAAAACATACACTTTAGGGTTAGGTTGTATAATGTACTATTGCATAGGTGTTGGGTCAATGGAATAGAATAATTAGAAAATGAGGGAATTGGGTTTTTTAAAATTTTCTTTAAAGTAATATTGAATTTAAAGATGTAGGCCATTTTGAAGACATGCATGAAATCCTTCTGCCACCGCAAATTTCCATGTTGCCATAACAGAAAAAAAATGTTATTATTCAGAGAGTTATAATCACACACCAAAAACTGCTAAACCCTAAATGGCCCTCAGGAATCTGTTTATGCTGATCACTTACTGCAAATTAACTGATCCTGATTTTTGACAGCCTCAGCATTTGAAAAGATGAAAAGGGACATGGTAAAAATTGGATACGGAGTTGAGTTGTAATAGCTTGCAGTAAGAGTGAAAATAAAACCATCACCACCACTACAACAGTAAGAAAGATACAGCGAGATGGTTGGGTTAAATTACCAATGTATAAGTCTAGCCAGAAGCAAGTCTGGCAATTCTTGCTGTCTTTATTCTTTTCTTAAAGTTAAGAACTTGTTTGGTTGATTCTTGCTGTATTCTTTTTCCTCCAAACAAGTATCACCATAAGATAGAGTTAGGAAAGTACAGGAAAATGTTTGGAATGGTGTGTTCAACCAGCTTGAAGACTGTAAGATAGGAAGACAGGTGCAGCATGGATAAGGAGAAGAACATCAATAAAGAATGAGATCTGCCAAAGATCTTCAGACCATGCTACACCTAGAATTCAAAACAACTCTATCAGTCTTTCATAAGAGCGCTTAATCTGCAAATATAAGGAGTATGGCAAGGCTTTAGAAAACATCAGTCAGGTATTGTATGGACCAGAACCTTTGTGGCAGCCTGACTCCAAGCAAAAATGGAAGGAAAGTGGCTTGCCTGCAACAGTCCTGGAATCTCTGGGTAGCACTTAGATGGGGAGCCTCTTGGCCGTTCCAAAATTGTCAAGCATCTTGTAAGAAGGCAATGGCAATCCACTTCTGCATCTCTGCTAACAGGGGTACATGATTCACGGATATGTTTAATAATCTTCATTTGCTCTCTCCTGTGTCATATGTTACATCTCTCCTTGAATCATAAAAGGAGAAGACTGCACGATACTAAAAGTTTCTACATGTCATAGAAACACGATGGCAAGTTTTCTTTCCAACATAATGTGCAATGGAAAGTGGTTTTGTTTTGATTGTGTGTGTGTTGTTTTTTTTTAGTATTTAGCATGCAAACGCTCTTCTGCATGCTGAGCTAGGAGAGTCTGCTAGGGCTGGGTCATATCTCTATTATGAATGTCTGGCTCAGCTCCCCAGTTGGAAAAAAATTCTGTGCTTTGGTATTAATAATTCAATAGTTTGATTTACTTGGAAGAGTATTCATGTGAAAATTCCTTTCCAAAAGGCTCCATATATCTTGGGAAGGTGATCCTGCATTGTGTGGTTAACATATTCATTGTCAAGATGATAGGCAGTGTGTACTGCACATTGAATGTGGCATGTAGTTATTCAACTGTTCTACTAAAATGGGGCAGAACAGAAGGGGAGGAATATCATTATTCTTACAAGTATACAGCTGTTTTCATCTATTCCAGGAAATTCATTTGGTATATTGAAATTATTTTATGTCTCCATTCAGGTTTTATTATTAGAACCTGAAGAGGAGTTGGGTTCATTGTTCCACTGGGGCACAGTGCTATTTTTTGGCCAACATATTGGTGCTTATGTTATGATACAATCCAAACTCCAGGCATGCAGTCCAGAATGCACAAAATACAGAAACATGACTCAGTTGAAAGCAAAATCTTTTATATGAAAAGCAGAAGAATGTTGTTTTTATTATATCTATTGCAAGTTAGATTAATGGGATTAATGAGATTCCATTCACTCCATCTGTTAAAAAAAACACTTGTGACATAAACTGAGGTTCAAAAGTCCATCAGATTTTGATTAGATATACACTTAAAATCATTTACTCATAGAATTGGAATTTAGCTATGGTCCTTCAGTGCAAATGTCATTTTACTGTTCCTGATAGATCTTCCTTGAGCCTGTAGAAAAGGGAACCCAGCTCCTCTCTTGGTCAGTGAACTACTGTTAATATTCCTACTGCTAGCAAGTTTAGGAATCTTTCTAGAATTTGTTCCGATTATCATGATCATCACATCCTGCTGCCGACTATGCAAGTCCCTAGAATTGCTGTTTATTAATCTTCTTACAGTCTTTGATCCACACATTCTGCTATCCAGCCCATTCTGGCCATTAAAGACTGAAGCTGGTATTATTAAAAAGACAAGAAAACAGTCAATGTATTTTTGAACCAGAAGCCCCTTACAGACTTTGACTAACATTCTTTATATATATTGAATGCTGAATGCAGGGGCTAGCTTATCTAACATTTCCAGCTTTTGGCCAATGTTTGATTTGCCTTTCCCTAACCCAGAAACTATTAATGGCATTTATTATGGGTGCTATCTTTGTAATAGATATGATTTATTGAACCAATGAGTGGTGGTGATTACCTTTTAACACATGGGGATTGTTCTTTCACATTTCCCTGTTCCAGCTTCTAATGGTATGTCTCAGGAATTTCAAAAATGTTGGAAAGTTCCCAAGCAGTTTGCCTGGGCAACAACTTTTCTGAGTTTATTCTTTATTAATTCCTTTTCCAAATCATAGTGTCTAACATACCTACTGGAACTGGTCATTTTTAAAAATACTTTCATAAAAATATTTTCATTTAAAGCCATGTGATTGTTCTTTAAACATTTTGGCATCAATTAGCCATGGGTTATCTTTCCATATCTTTTATGTTTTAAGGAAAAGGTGGACTCCCTCAAATGCAGCTGAACTCCTGATGACCACTTTGACATATGCACATGGATTATTTTGCAAAATACAAAGAAACCATTCATTCTTTCTAGCCTATTCTCCTTAGTTCTCCTGGTGTTCTCCTACCCAATCATTAATTAGCTGAGACCCTCAATAGAGTCTTAAAATTAGTTAAGATCAACAAATTAAATAATGAACTTATTTTCAAAGATTTTTTTTTGTTTCCCCACTCATTCTTATTGCATCCTGAATAGGATTATAGCTATGTATATTTCTTCTTTGATAGAGACAAATATTACCTAACCATTGATCACTGGGCTAAATCTAGTTATTTTAAAACAATGTGTGCTTGATAAAGATATACAGAAGGAAACACAAGCATGCATATATGTTTTCTGCAATAAATCTGAGAGCTAGTCTTGAGTTTTCATTAGCAGAGGAGACTGAATTGGATATCAATAATGAGGACATGGAAGAGAAAAAAATATAAAAGAAAAATGAAATCTATACTTTCTGAACAAATATGCAAAAAATTAACAGGAGACTATCAGTGGTCACTATCCTGGTTTTGATTTTCCCCAGCATTTTTTATATATCACCTTACCTACCAAAATAGCTAAATTATGAATGGTACGTTTTTCACTAGATCTTGAATTATGCCATGGGATGGCAGCCAAAGTTGCCTCACATTACCTTAAAAATTAATATGTAAAAGTTGAAACTGGGAGCATTTAAGCTCAGAATGCCAGCTGCATATTTGATGGCTTTTTCCTTGTAATTCAAAAGCTTCTTTGCAGTTATAAAGCCAGGAGGGTTAAATGTATTCTGAAATCTAAGTGCTATGCCAATTGATTGATTCCTCTCTAGTCTAATCTCTCAACATGTCACTTTCTTTGCACTTAGAGATCTATCTTCCAGCATCCTGGCCAAAACTGAAGAAGCTTCTGGCAAGCAAAACATGGCAAACTGTTGGAAGAAGTCAAAACGTATTGTGAAGAATCCTGTTTAAGTTACTTTGGG
Organism: Oxyrhabdium leporinum; assembly: GCA_032468155.1. Taxonomy (NCBI): domain Eukaryota; kingdom Metazoa; phylum Chordata; class Lepidosauria; order Squamata; family Cyclocoridae; genus Oxyrhabdium; species Oxyrhabdium leporinum. The sequence goes on from JANHFL010004944.1 coordinate 35,995, forward strand.
GAGACAAAGGAATTTGCAATAGAGGCTTCACCATTTGAAACTCATTTTTACTTGGCATGTTGTGAGGATTTTTCGTTATCAACCTAATTTATACCGAAAGAAGTATCCTAATGTAAGGTACATGTTGATGAAGACCAAGAAGGAGGACTGTAAGCCACAACATACCTATAAACATAATGCAGCATTCCAACTTTCAAACTCTGGTCACAAAAAAAAGGTAGATATTAAGGTTGTTTTGCTTTGGGTAAATTTTGCAAAGGAAAAAACAAAAGGGAGTTTTAATTATTGATATTATGAATAACACCATCAAACTTCCCCCCCCCTAATTTTGAGCTAAAATAGGTGTGTGAGTAATTAGTCACATGTTATCATGACCTCTTCTTGAGTACCTTCCTCCTTTCTACTTAAATTTGGCTGACTAGTGAAGATTCAAGAATAATAAAGAATATTAACATCATCGTACCAACAAATCTATTGCTTGGTAAGACAGTTTCACTTATTGGATTAATATTGGAATTCTCTATGCTGTTAGTATTAGAGGTTTCATCATTCCTGCTGAGACTGTCACAAAGAGAATAAGTCAGGGATAGCATGATAAAATATGGAGTTTAATCTTTTTAAGACTAAACCATGGGACTAGAGATCCTTTATGTAACCAAACCCCTGAAGTACCATTGAGTGAAATTATTCAGTTGGTTCACTGCAATATCTATTTAGCAGAACCAATTCATTAAGGATATCTATATTTATATAAGTCCAAACATTAGCTGCAGTGATAAAAATATAACATATCTGAACTTTCTGTTTTCATGATGAGGAAAAGGGAGAGAAGGAAGGAAATAGACCAAATGGAACCAGGGCCGTCTTAACAGCATTATGGGCTCCGGGCAAAGCAGTGTAGTGGGGCCCCTATGACAACTACTCCCAGGAATAAAAATGTAAATGGTCGATAAAATTAAACATATATTTATTTTATTGGCACTTCCAACAAAATCAGATCAGTGTTAATTTCTATTAATGCATGTTACGGTAGTATTAATAAAAAATGCAGTAAAATGTAATAAATATGTTGCTGTATTTATATGATACAAGGTGCGTTGAAGGGTTAACATACACAGATTAGTATGGGGCCCCTATGCTTGTGGGGCCACTGGCATATGCCCATCAGGCCCATCCATTAAGACAGCCCTGAATGGAACTGACTGGCTCACCAGTTTCTAGATTAGATAAGCAATCTGCTAGTGTGCCCGTACCACTGACACATAATCTGCCTCTCTGAATAAAATTATAACAGCTGACAGATTTTGGCTAGCCCAACTGATTGTTCCCACCTTCATAGAAGAATAGATGCCACTAATGCTATGCTCTCTCTTCAGTGCAATTTGCATATTATGCATATCCCATTAGTGTGACGATAACTGCTTCTTTTAGTCTGACATTTAAATGTGCTGCATACAGAGAAGCTTCACATCTAAGTGATCTAATGCTTCTTGCTGTTCTGATACTGATAGACATCTTTATGGACCAAATATAATATTCATCAACATTTTAAGGAATAAACATGATGCTGGATGGCCCCCTTCATGTCTGTTTTGCAAAGATACACTTTCATCTTTCATCTTGAATGCTGTGAGTATGCATATAGAGTTGTACTATAGGATTTTAATCTCTTCCTTTGCATTATCTTTTCACTAATCAGCGTTCCTTCAACATCTGAGATCATGCTCATTTTGTTCGCGTAGGATAATCTTTTAAGTGGACTTACATTGTTCAGCCTTGTGGAGCACCTCATCATAATTTCAGTTTTTCCTTTCCTTTTCACACAAATTCACTGGTTGGCTAAAAGCTTCCAATGGGTTCCATTCTGCTAGAATGTCTATTTGGATGTGTGGCCCAACCAATACTTTGGCTTCTCCTTCTCATCAAAGCATGACACAATGCACCCTGGATCATTTCTGTGGCTACAATTAATTCTTACTTTTTTACAGCTTTGAACATCTTCAACAAACAATACTTCTGGGTTGATTGCAACTCTTTACAGATTGTACATCTGCTGCATACAATAGATTATTGTATAGAGCTGTGGTGGCTCAGTGGTTAGAATGCAGTGCTGCAGGTTAATTCTGCTTCCTGCCAGCTCCCAGCAGTTCAGCCATTTGATTCTCACTAGTTCAAGGTTGACTCAGCCTTTCATCCTTCCAAGATCGGTAAAATGAGGATTCAGTAAACCACTTAGGCAGGACTGTTATATACCACTGTGAAGTAGTATATAACTCTAAGTGTTGTGCTATTGCTATTATATCACTGATATGAGACATACTGGTTGGTTTCTTGTGCCATAATTCATATGATGCTATTGCAGTGGTTTTATTTGATAAGATTTTGCAGCTAGATGGCAATAATGATTGCTTCTTCTCAGAACTTGCTTGATATCCTGCATATCCACTAAGAACATGCTAAATCAGGAAATGCTGCACCTTTTCTGTATGTTGTCATTTTCTTCCTTTATTTCCCTCTGGATGCCCATGTTGTCTTGTGCTCAGTACACTCTTGCTGAAATACATTGCTGCATCATTCATTTCTGCATCATTGTGAGAATACAGAATCTGAACTTATCTATAATATATTTCTGATTTCTACAATATAGTCATTACCAACCAGGTTAAATAAATGCTGAAGTCCTAAAAACTGTTGAAGTTCTAGATACCTGTTTTCTTACTCTTCTCTTTGTGAAATATTTCTATGAAGTGGTGTGTCTCTTCTCTCAGGCTTGAGAAAAATAAACTTGATTCCTTTTGCCTTTACAAGCCATGTACATTTAGATTCCATATTGCAAACATCTATACTCAGGCTTCCTGCTAAAACTCATTTCTCTTGTGATATTGCATTCCATTAAATTGGCATCTATGCCACAATTTGAACAGGGTTTTTTTTTATGCTAGCATTATTTTGCAACTTTGATCTTTTCATTCATACAATCTACTTCATAAGGCCAGTCTCCTGGAGAGTCCTGCTTAAAACTCCATCTAGAATCCTGACAAAACAGTGACCTACTTAAAAACTTAGTTATTTTGATGGTTTATTTCCCTGACGTCAAATTAGCATCCAGCAACGGAACACATATGACATTTTGAACAAGCAGTTGAATTGCTTCTTTTTCCCTTTTTTCCTGTAATGCAGCCTTCCATTCCCTTTATCTTCAGCAAAGATTTGTCTTCCTGTTCTTAGGCAACTGTTCATAAGCATCTGCAGCAAACCCAGATTACATAAAAACGATGACATGCACAAACTGACATAATGACCTTCATGTCCTTGCATTCCCACATCTGATGTTCTGCTCTTGACGTCATTTTATCACTAGCTCCCCCATTCCCTTAGGCACCTACACGTCTACCAATGCATGGCATTTTGGCAACCATGCTGAATTCAGTGGCTCTCCTTGTCTTTAATTAAATTAAAAGTTACCTCAGACTTGATGCGGCCCTTCATAAAGCTTTTCAGAGTTAATTCCAAAAACACTGTCCAAAAAAGTTTCTGCTAATCAGCTTTGCTTTTATTATCCCCAGATGAGTCCTCATCTCTGAAATATGGTTTGACTTGTTCTTCTTTTGGTGCACTTAATTTGCATATTCTTTCAGCTGCTTCTTACAGTAATACCTTCTGCACAACTCCTTGGTGTTATGTACAACTATTCCATTCCTTTCACATTTTTCCCCAGCACACCCTCTCTATCTTCTAGGACATTCACAACAATTTCAAAACATTCTAGAAGACTGTTTACCTGAAGTAGCCTTAACTTGATTCATGTTAGAGCACTTCTTATATTTATTGTTGAATATCTCTAGCATCTTCTTAACATGGCTACATAAGCTTATTCCTTCTTACAGTATCATATTATAATCTTATAACAAGATTTTAGAAATACTTCTTTATTCATAGCCTTTTCAGCATTTTCTACACCCTGTCTGCATTTCTCCTATTCCCTAAATGAAAACAAATTGAACCACTTTCTAGTAGGCAAACATTCTTCTTGCTTTTTATCAGTTTATCTAGTAGTTCTCTCGACATGGTGAATGTATAAAACACTGAAGATTCTTTGCATTTGGGAAAAGGCCATAACCCCAATTCTGATCTTTTTAATATGTTACTACTGACAGCTCTGCTCTATCACCATGCTAAAAATCTTTTGTTTCCCTCACACTTATTTAAATTAAATTACGTGGGCAGTTCTCTCATTGCTGACCCATTGAATTCTGGGAGAAACAACTGAAGTAGTTCTAGATGGAATTCCCCAATTCATTCACTATGATTTGTATTTAGCATGGCAGATGCATGAAACCATAAAAAGACCACTAAAAGCATCCATATATATATAGATACTTAAGAACAAATTAGGGAATCCAAAAGAAAGGCACTATATTTGAGCTTTCTGTTCTCTTCTTCAGAGGAAAAAAAGTAATTTCTTCCAGTCAATCAGGGAAAAAGAAGAGCAAAAAGAAAAAGAACACAGAACAATAGACACTTTTATTGATTAACCTTAGAGTAAAAACTTTAGAAGATAAATAGTGTAACTTTCCAATAGTGTTAGATGGGACCAAACTCAAATGGACACCCCTTCCCACCCTCCATTTTTATCCTATTGTTTAAGTGATAGCATTTTGATCAGATCTGAATAAGTATGTTCAATAACAGGCAAAGCCAAAATAAAAGAAGCTTCCCTGTTTAGCAAAACTGTTTGTGGTGGCTGATGGTTGACAACAATTGTTTTCCTTCAGTTATCTAATCTAAAGTGCTTCAACATGAATACCAAGCACCACTGTTAGGAAGAATAACCCTGGCAATAAAAAGGAAAGAAAAGGGGAAGGCAAAATGATGTAACTGAGAGGGGACACGTTGTTTTCTTTTTTCTTTTTCTTGCTGATTTATTTGCTGCACATGTGCCTATTTTGCTTTTGGCACAAGCAATTTAATGCAAGACTTCCCCCCCCCCCCCAAAAAAAAAAAAGTCAGATAAAGAGGAAATATAATTACATTTGGTTTCATCAGAGGAACCAAAATGTTGACCTCCACTACCCACCATGGCTTTGGGTTCAATAAGGTTTTATTTATAATACTTTTAATAGTATATAAAAGGCATAGATTAGATTGATATCTGTATGACATGCAACATTCACCGGTCAACTTTGACACTTCTTGGCCAGTATGCCACAAACAAAATCAAAGCCCATTTTTTTTCTGTAAGCTTGCTCACACTATTATCTGTAAGCTAAATTCTAAAGTTGACCTTGCAAACCAACATATTACTGCTCATGGATCATGAACTAGGAAGCACATGCAATATTCTGATAGGCAGAAATGATTTAATTTATGAATTTGTTGTTCAGGGAGTTCAATACTGAACTAAAATTTTCAAATAGAAGTTTTTCTTATTTCTCAGTCTTTGCAAGTATCCTCTTTTTCCTAGACACCTGGTAAAACAAAGAGATGCAAATTTGCCTGAAAGACAAAAAGGTATTTATGTTTGTATGGAAAGACAGCAAAGCAAAGCTAAAATGTGGGCAGCTAGTTCAAGTAACATGACATAATGTTCTAACATGATTCAACCCTAATGAGCATGTTTTACTGACAGCTAATGATGGATATATTAATCTGAACTTATTAAATAGCCTTGTAATTGTGGCTTTTAGCCTCTTTAGGCACTCTAATTTTCAGCATAGTAACTGATTAAATGAACAGGGAGATGAGCATTATAGTTTATTCACTCTGACATATGATTATTTAGGCAGCAGCCTTTGAAACACCGAATCATACACATGGACAAAAGCTTCTATGGAATCATAATGAAGCTTTAACTGTCATAACATCATTGTACACATGGAATAAAGACAAAATGTGGTATTATATGAAGACCCACAACTATCATGGCTGATTACACAACTTAGAGGAATGGGCCATGATAGATAGATTCCTCAGTAGGATTTTTCCTTACTTAAAATTGTACTTGGCTGTTACTTCCCATAAGAATGGAATGTAGAAAAGAGACAAAAATATATGTATTTGAAAATACCTTTCAAGAAACTGACATCACTGGACACAGAATATCAAAACCAAACTGACTGCATATCTGGTAAGGAAAGATCAAGAAGTTCATTTCAGTCAACCAGAATAAACTCTGATACTCCTTGCAGTTCAAATTATTATTTTCTTCTTGAAAATTTCAACTTAAACTAAAGAACCAAACAGTCATCAAATGAACAAAATATAGCCTTAACAATATTCCATACAAATGTGTGCTAAAAGTAAAGAACATATTTAATGGGTGAGATTTGATAGGGTATTTAAAAAAATCTATATGAAAATTGTGATATCTTTGAAGATCAAGTAATCAAAAATATTCTGCCTCATTAAAGGCAAAAGAAGGAATAGATTTGTAAAAAAGCAAAAATAGAGATAGTTAGTTATTGATAGATGGAAAATAGTTGAGCCAGAAAAAAGTAGCAACAACAGAGGAAAAAAATATCTCTATATGCCAGATCCCACAAGAGAGCAACAAGAAGCAGCTGGATTACTGCAATATACTTTCTATTGTCCTCCCCTTGAAGAACACTTGGAAATTGCAGTCAATGCAGAATATAGTGGCCAGCTTACTGGTGAATGAGATACTCCATATCTATATAATACCAGTATTGTAGACTCTGTATGGGCTGTTAATAAGTCCCAAGTGGTAATTTTATTTTATAAAGTTTTATCAGTGATTCCATATCTTAGTGACTTTGAGAGTCTGAGGCCTTTAGTGCATTCATTTTAAAGAATACCTTTCCTCTTGAGGCCAGGTTAGTGCTGACCCTGATAAGCTGAAACTTGGCAAAATTAAATCTTTCAGAGAATCTTTGGGGTTGGGACCTTCTGAAGCTATTAATTTTATATTGGGATTTAAAATGTTTTTTTTCTGATGTTAACCAATGAATCTTTGGGATTCTAAATAGAATTCTATTTAAAAATATATAAAATACAAAGATGACAAATATCTAATGAAAAGAATAAATTGTATAAATATGCAGAAGAATTATAGAAAAACTGAAATCAGCTAGAACTTCCTAGGTAAAATAAGGAAACAAGAGCCAGTTATTCTAAAAGTAAACTTTATTGGGTTGCACAAAATATTACCAACAACAAAGCTCCCAGAGATAATGAAATACATGCTGAACTGGTTAAGGCCTTGAAAGATGAGGCAATTAAAGTGCCATGCACAGTTGGGTAAACAGATATGGAGAAAACAGCACTGGCTAGTGCACTGGAAAAGATAAATGTATTGTATATTCCAATAATAAAAAAAACAGTACTAAAGAATGCTCAGACTACTGAACAATTTCACTTATAGTCAGATTGTGCTCATGATTCTGCAGTCCAGACTTCAACAATGCATACAATGAAAACATCAGAGATACTGGTTGTTTCTGAAAAGGCCCCCAGGATTATTTTGCCAACAGCCAATGAATAATATAAAAGCAAGAGAGGTCCATGCAAAACATACAATGAAAAATGCTGATAGTGAAATTGCAATTAAATCTAATGGAAGCAGAGCCTCAGATATATTGATGATACCACTTTGCTGGCCAGAAATGAGAAAGGCTTAAAAAATTTTTCTTGTTGAAAGTGAAAGATGAAAGTGAGAAAACTGGCCTGATGTTCATGATTGTCAATTATAGGTGACAACCCAATGCATACACATGAAGAAGTAATGGAAGCATTAATAGACTATATATGTATATTATAGGACTCACACTTCTATAGGTGTGTAACTATATCCATGAAATAAATATCTTCTTGGGAGGCACAGTATGACAGATCTAGGCAATGTATTAAATGTGAAAGACTTCACAGTAACAAAAATACGTACTATCATCACATCATAACGTATGTTTGTGAAAGCTGGATCATTAGAAAGACAAAAAAACGAATCCTTTGTAAGAAAAAATGTTGAAAGTGCCTTGGCCCACAAGGACATTCATTTTCGTGCTAAATGAAATAAATCCAGATTTCTCACTGGGAACTCTGATAATGAAGTTAAAGACTCACTATTTTGGAAGTATAATGCTCCAGTGAAAGCTACTGAAGAAGTTCCCGATGCTTGGGAAAAGTGAAGACTGTAGAAAAAGAGACTAGAAGGAGAGAAGATAGTGAGATGTCATCACCGATGCCATAACATAAGAAAGATCTTATAAGAATTCAAAGAAGCATTCATTGGCAGACAATCTGCAAACTGTTGACCATCAAAAGTGGAATGGTGCTGACATTACCATAATGCTCATAAGTAGTACTAATCCAGAGGCATTGTAGGACTTTCAACAATGACTTAGAGAAGTTGGAAAGTGGGCTGATTATTGATAAATTCTCTGAGATAGCAAAAAAAATTAAACTTACACCCTTCACAATCTCCCAATTATTTTGCACTTCAAAGAGTCGATGAAAAAAAAGATACGTATCTGAATGTAAAAGATAATTTGACAGTAGAGATTTCTGTAGCCCTGAGACATTCATTTCTTCTACCTTTAAATGCCAGGATTCAATCCGTACACATCTGAAAAGAAGACAGATTAAAGGGAGATGCATTGCTCACCTCTACCACGTTCTTAGTTCAGTAATGAATTATGTATATGCTTTGTAAATAGGATCTAAGAAGAAACACAACACATAAACATCAGAAGAGCCTTCATTCCCCCCCCCTCCAAATGATGTAGCATAGTTTTTGTCTTCAGGGGGTAGTTGTATCAGATTGCCTTCATTGAGCTTGGAGCAAAGTTGGAATCCTTCGCCCTGCAACACTCATTTACCCATCATTTTTTCCCATTTACTTTTATGAAATGAAAATTCATTTTACCCTGTTCAGCAGGGTATTTGATTCCTGAGATATTTAACAAAACAGGCCTGTATTAGAGACCCACCCATCCATCGGAGACGTGCTTTTAGAAGTATGTAAAAATAGCCTGGGCTTGTAAACAAGGATACACATTTAATTTGATTGCAGACTCAAATTATTCAAGTTTTTCCAAACACACAGCCAAAGTGTGTGAGCAGGGTCTTCATCTGTACACTCTGTGATTATGCCAAATACTTGTACCATCTGAAAGTAGAATAAGTGGCTTTGAGTACTTCCCTTGTGCATATTCAGACAAGACTCTGAATAATACTGATAGTCATATTCAATAAGACTGAAGTAGCTTTGCCTAATTCCACTTCTTTTACTTTAATCTGTGTAGCATTCTTTCTTAACAGTACTTAGGATAGTCAACTTTTCTTGCATTGAATTGAAATTCCTATGTCATTCATAGTTATATGCTAGCTGGTTTCTTACTGACAACTTTGAATTTGTTTTAGTTCCACAAATGAATTTTTGTTGGTGTGACTGCCAAATGGGTCTAAGCTGCTTCTTCCTCCTCCTCCTCCTCCTCC
>JANHFL010004944.1:49920-63310 GCA_032468155.1 Oxyrhabdium leporinum
AAGACTCGGGGCGGTTTACAGCTTATAAGCAATACTCTTACATCAGTATATTAATCCAATATACCTCAGAATATTTTGTATTACTTGGCTGGGAATGTGTGTGTGTGTGTGTGTGTGTGTTTAATATTTGTTAACTGCCAAGAATCGTATTTGTGAGATAGGTGGCTATATAAATAAATAAACTGCTCCTTTTGTCCTTCTAATGAACATTTTTGAAATGACTTTCACAGAATCATAGAGGCAATAGAGTCTATCTCTTGATAATTGTAATAATCTAAAGCATCTCCAGTAGATTTTAGCCTGTCCAATTGTACTTACTAAGTGAATTGGAACTTGCCACCTCTCTAGAGCCAAGCTACTCTTAGCATTATAAAGTTTTTCAAAATATCAAAATATCCCTTCCTTTAACTCAAATCTGGTTTTCCTTGTCCTGTAGTCGAGGGATGAGAGAATGGAGAAAATACTATTTTGCTCTGATGTGCCAACAAATTGTCAAATATTTCTGAACATAAAATGTTATAAATCTGTAGCTTGATTTACTTAATCTTTATATATGTTCTCATTATTTTGCTTGTTGCTCTTTCCAGAGGTCAGTACTAATGCAAATACCAATGTTTATGTCTGCAGCCTCTTAAGAATCGTTCAAATACCTGGAGGGGCAGCAAGATATCTCTATCCCAATTGCATCCCCTATATATTTTCCCTAATTGATAGAAACATGCACAAACACACAATGTGAGACTTAATTCAATTGATTGATTAAGCAATTGAGATGACAGATAAGGTCTAAAGTGCTGTATGTGTTTAGTTATACATTATATTACTGTATATACAAATGTTAGAGAGCCAGTTTCATCTAGCACCAGTTTAGAAACCAGGAGACTGTGAGTTCTGGTCTTGTCTTTGGCATGAAAGCCAGCTGGATGACTTTGGACCAGTCATTCTCTCTCAGTCTAAAATGTTATACTGGGGAGAGAAGCCAGTCTGTCAATTCCTGTTGCTACAAATGGATCAACATTCACTTGATCTGAAAAAGTGAACCCTGCATATGCTAGGAAAAAATCAGAGAGAGGGACAATGACTACAACATTTATGGCAACTTTGAAAAATCACTTCAAGAAAGATCTAACTGAGGCTGCAAGCTATCATGCACAGTATCCAAACCTATTTGAACTAAGTCACTTTGTGTGGCATGTATTGGAAGAATAATAACTGCAGGCTTTGGATAACATCTTTCCACTATCATTATGAGTTATTCTAAAAAATATGTATCACTGGCATTTTCTGGATATTTGCATGTACTCTTGAATATGATGAACTGGACATGCAGCTGGAAGGACAGGCTGAACATGCTAAGCTTTGAAAGCAGGAGTGTGGAATCTGTAGTTCTCCAGAGGTTCCTGCTGATGCATTGAAATGTATACAACATAATAATGTAAGATTGCTGGGAGTTGGAATTCACTAATGCCATGAAGAGTACAGATTCCCTGCTCCTCCTCCTATTCCTTGAAATGTAAAAGCTAACCAAGGAACATGATTTATACCATTGAGTCTCAGCCTTTTCCTTTATGTGGACCACAGTATTGTTACTGAAAGCTGTAGAAGATCATGTTATACAAGGATCAGTGATGCAATGTCTACGAATACCATGGCATATTTTATTCCCTCTACTATTTTACATAGATGAACGTATGTATGGGTGTGTGAATGTGCCAATTTTTTATGATATTTCATGGGAGAATGTCAAACTGTTGAAACACTTGGCAATCTCAGGATAATTGGGGTCCATAAAACATTTTGGTGCCTGCATCAAAAAACATCGGACTGCTCTTTTTTATTCCTTGGTCTTGCTGATATTGTTTTAATTTTTTTTTAAATCTTATTTTCTTGTGAACCATTCAGGATTGTCAGGAGTCAGGCAGTGTACAAATTCATTTAATTAATTATAATAATCTGCAGACCAATAGTAATTCCCAAACTATAGGCTGAGACATCTTATTGAATATAATCTCAGTTAGATGGAGCCTCCTTTAATCTTTTTAATATGAAGATTATTCATATCAAATATGAATTTCTGTACCCATATGAGAATATGGGTAATATTCTGTACCCATAATTTCTGTACCCATATGAGATACATTGATGAATCCAGGTGAATATTCAGCTTTTAAAATACACTTGGTATGAATATGCCTAGCGCTGCACTGTTTTTCCTCTCACACATATTACACAGCTGTATTTATTTTGCTCTGCTTCTCTGTTTCTCTCTGTTTATATATAGCACACATACATTGAATATATAATAGTATTCCTCAGATCCACCTCAGCACCATGGATATCTTCAGGAGCGGGCATGGTATCACAAATATTTCTGCATATTGTATGCCAACATTCTTGTGGTTTGGAAACCATATGAGAGAAGAGTCACATTTATTCAATATATGAAAATCTGCTATCTGCATACTTACAGCAATAAAACAGGGGTTTGGGAAGTAGATGAGGGTGCAGGTGATAAAAAGAATAGGTGTACTATCTTTCCATGAAATTTAGAAGTCTGATCCTGCTTAACCATAGATATCATAAGAAGGAAGGGCTACTTTCTAGGGCCCACTCTTTGTCCATCAATTAAGCCTTATTCTCTGCCAGCAGCCACAGTATTATAGTGGCACCCAGTGGTGGGAGGAAAAAAAAGATAATTTCAACAATAAAAAGAGAGAAACATACAGTACATATAGTTCCATTGGAAGTATTCTTTTAAACTGAACTATATACCATGCTAACCAATCAATAATACAAATTGTGACTGGTACTTACCAATTTCAAGCTGGGAGATTCCTGTGCATGGGCAAAGAATGTTTTTCTCACATGAAGCTTCTCTGTGGGTAAGTTTTGGAACAAATCCAAATGTCAGAAACACAAATACAAGTAAAGAATCTGGAACTGGTAGCTGAACGACTTCAACTTGCCAAATTGGAATTCAGCTTTTGGTCTCACAGTCGGATACTTGGAGTCTAGATTAATCTGGCAAAGATATTAATTCTTTTTTAATTTGTATTTTATGCCTCTGTTTCAGCTGTATAAGAAGGCTTCCAGTTCAGCTCCCAAGAGCTCCAATAATCTATTTTTTCTTTACTATGCAAGTAAATACATCAAGTTTATGGGAGTCACAGAAACATAACTTGATTTTTCTTGATTGAACAGAGCAATAACAGCTTTTTACAATGATTCTTTGTCTTTGTTAAAAAATTCCCCTGATTCATTTATTATGGTCATAAGTAATAATGCAAATAATACTCATATAACATTAGAGCACAAAAACACTTCAGGCAGAATCCAGTTTCAATAATATTAATCAAGTTGTAGTGACTGTTTAGCACCTGGGATGAAGCCAAAGTTCAGTACATCTTTTTTGTATTGCATTTCTCTCCTGCTTTGCTGTGTATATGTGTACCACACACAACATTGCATGACTCTGGACAAATGAAGAGAGCCTTTGCTTCACTGCCAATCCAAAGTATATTCTAGGACTTTATTTTTTCACCACGATTTAGAAAAGCTGAAGCCCTGTTTATTTTCCCTCTTATGGTGAGAAGCAGTTGAGTTGAGTAACAAAGATTTTACTCCAATTCCCACCTACCAGAATTCGGACATTTAAAAAATAACAAAATCACACTTTGGGACATTTATGGCTGTAAATGGTAAAACTTAATTGCAAAAATTGAGGCTGGAAACAGGTGTAAAGAAATATCTATGGTTCCATTTGGCTATGATGGAATTTCTCTAAGAAATAATAGCTAATTTTCAACTTAGATTATATGGAAGTATGAGATTCCCTTCTAATATCAGCCCATCTTTTCCAAGATACAGCCCAGATTTTTGGCAGTTTTTGTTCTATAATAATTTGCTTGCATCATGTATTTCAAATATGTTAATATCAATCTCAAACTGCAGGTATTATGGCCAGCTCAGATCAGTCCTAAATGTTTAAGCACATTTCTGTGTCAATCCATTAAAAGCTGTCTACTTAGGCTGATTTTCTTCTTTTCCCTAGCACAAAAGGGATTCTTGAAATGTCTTCATTATTACCTAGTTAAATGTTTTACAAATTGTGCTCTAAGATAACTTGGGATTCCTTAGAAAGCCTAAAAGGGTGAAAAGGAAAAAAAATCAAGCTGAATAATAAGAAGGGAAGATTAAAGGGAATCATGCCTACTTTAAACAAACACTGTTAAAGCTCATTCACTTCACAGATGAGGGTCTGTGGTCCAGAACATCTGTTATTAGATGGTCCACAGATTTGGTTGTTGCTACAGTAGGAGAGACACAGCATTGTAATTTAAATGTTTGTCTGGATGGGCAAGCAGCATCCTCATATGATCCTTGGTGACCTTCCTCCTTCTCCCCTCTTAAAAAAAAATAGAATATTTTTTCTTCCTATAGTTTCTACATATGGCCCCACTTTAAGTAATTGCATTGGATGACAATTTGCCTCAGTGTACAATTTTAAATGCCAGATTGATCCTCTATTACAGGCCTCTTTCACATATTAACAATGTGCTTCTTAGACAACCTACCACTGCCACATACATCTATACATAATTTCTCCATGTTCAACAGATTCACAGAATCATGTAACCATTAGACTGAAAGGAAGCTTGGAGGTTTTGTAATACAAAACTTTGCCCATACTAAGCAGATTGTCCAATGCTTTCTTCAAAAGCTTCACTGATGCAGGACCCACAACTTCATGAAGTAAGCTGTTCCACTTGTCAATAGCAACCACAGGGAAGAAATTACTCTTTCTTGAATGAACAGAAATCAACATGAAAAGCCCTTGCCCATTTGGGCATATGCCTCATTGAATTTAATAGATTTTGTTTTCTGAGTACATATTATGTACGAGCATTCATTGCCCAAATATCAAGTCTAAAAGCCAGACATAAGAACATATTATAACACCAGCAATATAATTAAATGCAAAAATAAATGGCATTTTCTTCATAAGCATTGCAGTAATTGAAAAAAGTCAGATGATAAACCAAGTAAAATACCAAAATATTAAAAATGTAATTGAGATTAATATTTGCGAGATATTTTATTTGACAGCAGAAACTGTATGAGGTGATGTGCTTTTTCAAAAATGTATTCCTGCCTTCCACATATGTATCTACACACAGATACAAATGTATCTGTGTTGCTCATTTTACATTTTTCATGTAAATTTTGCATTGTAAACCACCCAGAATCTTTTTGGATAGTGAGATGAGCACCATATAAATGTAATAAATAAACAACATCTTTTTTAAAATAATTGTTTTGTGTTGTCCCAATAAAAATATGCCTACTTCGTAAGGCTTATGTTTTGCATCGTTTTCTTCAAAGAAGTAAATTGCAACATTCTGAGAAGTATCAGAGGATACAAATGTTACAAATTTCATATTGATACGCAAAATGAGAAATTGATATGGTCTTACAAAAAGAAAAAAAAATCTTAGGCACAAAACCAGTTGCGTGACCTTGAACCAGTCACTCTCTCTCAGTCCCAGGAATCAGGCAGTGACAAACCACTTCTGAAAATCTTGCCAAGTAAACTTCAGGGACATGCCTGAGTGGTCGTCAGGAGGCAGGAACTTGAAGGTATCCTTCCTCCTAAATCATAAGTGTAACTTTCATTAAATACTGTGCACAAATTTTAGGGAAAAGATTTAAATAAGTGTTCAAATAAGTGTCAAGCCTCACATCTTGCTTCTCTGCCAGAACAATTTTTTCCAGAAAATATTCATTTTTATCAGATATTTCTTCCTTCTGAGGACCTGAATTATGTGTGTATGATTTTGTTTGCATCATCAAAATTGCAAAATAAAACAGCCACAACATGAATCTGAATGAATTCAAAAGCTGTTGACTAAGATGTTAACATATATTGTGATACAGGGACTATCCTACTTGTTTCATCCTGATCTCTATGGATGAAGAGTAGAATTAAACTGAAACAAGAATAAAATAAATACTGGGCAGGGAAGTATAGGGTCAGATTTTATGAATTATCCTTTTCTTTTGCATGTCATAGTTCCACTTGGCACAATGTTCCTGAGAATTCTGCAATTAAAACAGTAGTTTTCTCTGGAAGACATAGAAAAAATTCTTTTCCTGAGGAACCCAGAAATACACAATGGAAAGAAGAAACAATTTCCCTTGCTTTTGTCAGTGAGATTATTTCATGGGCAAGGTGATCTGTACAAAGTTCTATCAACTATTGCAAACTCTTGTGTAGCTAAATCCAGCTTGTCACTGTTCAGGCTCCAGTTAAAACTTCCCACTGGTATCAGCTGGTCAGTGAAGGACCAGATTCTTGGAGACAGTCTGATTTAGTAAAGTTCTTTAGTAAAGTGCTTTGTACACCTTCTGTATTGTATTCAACCCTAGAAAATAAGTTATTTTTAAAAAGTCTTTAACGTTGAAAAAAGTACGCTGTCTGGATGAAATCACCTTTTGATCTTTTGTTATGCATTTCAGTGAAATCAAAATAGCATTTGTTTAAAGGAATTGAATGCACGACATTAACTTTTATGCTGTTACTCCTGAGTCAGTATATTTGTTGGAGAGTGACTCAACATATTAGGAAAAGATCTGCTTCTTCTAGATATCTTCTAGATAAAGACCTTTTTTTTTCTAGATATCTTCTTGATATTCAGCTCTTCTCATAAAAGACTATGGTTCTTTTTCTGAGTCCATTATAAACAAATATATGGATGGTTCAAGTTAAACTGAACTTTTTTCAGCCTGATGGACATCAGATACATCATCATGAGCTGAGAGAAAACCTGGCTGTTGCAGAACAATACATTGGAAGGATGCTGTGTTAGGGAAGGCTAGATAGATTCATGCCTCTGAGAAATATTTCACTGGTATTTGCTAACCTGTATAAAATCTTTTAACTGAAAAGATGTGTTCAACTTGTCCTTAAAACAGACATTTCTTTCAATGGTGGGATTCTCCTGTTAGGTGGAAATCCAGAGAACTACAAATGCTGTAATAGCTAATAGAAGTGAAAGAACAAGCATCTCCGGTCAAGAGGATTTTCCCCAAATTTTTATCTTCTTTGGGAAAAATTCTAAAGCAAATTCTCTCCTACAAATGGAATGAGAAATTATACAAATGCAGGAAAAAAATTTCAGCTTCGCATTGATATAAAAATGTAAAGGAAAAAAAAATCAAATACCAGAAAATCCCGACTGATATTTCTTAGAAAAGTTTTAGTCATCATTGGTTCACTGGAATAGGTCCTCTCTTCAAAAGTACATCTTTAAAGAAGACAGTTTTTTTGTTCTCTCATTTTCATCCAAAGTAGAGTTTGTATTTAGATAATCCTATCCAGTATTCCCAAGGGAAAAAAGGGGGATTTGACTCACTGCAGGATTTGGTAATATTTTTACTATAGAAGTAAGAGAAAGAGACCAGTCACTACAATACCATGGAATAAATCAGCATTGACAATAAAAAACCAACATAAGCTTTCACATCATCAGAATAAAGCATGTTCCCCAGATCCTCTTAAAAACGACAGACTTACAAAGTGTCATGAAAATCAGATTTAACATATGGTGCATGGCTTCTTATGTAGCATTGTATAAATATAAAAATCCTATCTTCTACTTGATGTTTCAGTTTCCTTTTCTCTTATATATGTTTTCACAAAAAATATAATTATTAATTCTGCTATAAGTCCACAGATTTCACAGTAAACTGTGTAATCAATTAAGGATTAATCATAATTATTTTCTGATGGACTCCAAAGTTCTTGGCACATTCTGAGCTTAGTTGCTTGCTTGCAGATGATTCACTACCCCAGGAAGCCATTAGCATCAGCATGCATGAAGATGGGGTTTTCTCCCTGTTTATACACAGTAGCTTGCCCTGTTAGTGTTGATGGGGGTGGGGTTTTCTCCCTAAACTTTCATTGATTAGGATAATGTTTTGTGCTTGATTGTTTGTCTGGTGTTAATCCCTGCTTATCTGGATATTGGCTGATGGGGAGGTTGTGTTCTGATCTTTTTGTTTCCTTTTTAGCTTTTTTGTCTCTTTTGAATGGTTTATAAATATGATTTATTTTGATGTCTTTATGAGGTATAATGGTCACTGAAACAGAATGTTATCCCTCTTTTTCCTCCTTACTATTTTATGTAACATTTCAGAAGTCTTGGCACTGCATTACCTTTTACAACACCAGAAGCTCCAGTACAAGTAATCCTTGACTTTCAACCATTCATTTAGTGATGGTTCAAAGTTACAACTGCACTGAAAAAAAGTTACTTACCACTAGTCTTTATACTTACAACTATGACAGCATCCCCACAGTCACATGATCAAAATTTAGCACTTGGCAACTAGCCAGCTGATTTGGAGCTCTAATGGGGTGTGTGTTTACATTGGGAGTGTTTGACAGACTAATAACAGATCCCCCCTCCCCCCCCTCATCCTACTACCTCTCTCATCCCTACTTCCTATTTTAGTTAGGACTGAGTGTTTATCTTTTTATAGTGTATAGGTTTTGTAATATTTTAATATTGTAAACCACTCAGAGTTAACTTGTGGCAAGATGGTCAATAAATTTAATAAAATTAATGAATTAATTAAATAAATAAATGGCTCCTAAGACAAGAGCTAGACTGGTTTAGTGTTAAGGCTAGAAACCAGAAAGATTGTGAGTTTCAGTGCTGTTTTCGGCATGAATATTGACTTGGTGACTTTGGGCTATTCACTCTTTCTCAGCTAAACTCACATCACAGAATTATAGAGAAAATAGGAAGAGGAAAGAGTATTAGTTATATCTGCAACCTTGGGGTGTTTTTCTTTTAATCAAGGACTTTAGAATGAGTTTAGCAGACATAGAAAATGAAGAGAACTCCTTTTATGAATTAAAAAAAAGGAGAAAACAGTACAGAAAAAAATCAGCACATTTCATAATGTAGGAGATTTTTAAGTCAGATGACCAGAACGAGACACCAGTAACACCTCATGGAGTTATTTTACAGATTGATTTCCTTCAATGCCTCTCTTAGAGAAATCCGTAGGGAGGGTATCAAAAGGACGAACGGCGATACCATGCCGACAAACTCTACCCTTTTTGTATATGCCTAATGATATTACATGTATGTATGAAAGAGGCAGAGCTTGTAGCACAATGGTGCAATGCAGCTTCCAACATTTTTATGAAGTTGTTGGAGCTTGTAGACATGTCTGTCCTCTCTTTGGATCTCTTCAAATCCATCTTCCAATAATAAAAATGATAATAACAAAACACTTATGGTAGTCACTTAGCCTTACCTCTATCTGGAAGAAAGGATGGAAGAGATATTTTCTCCATCTCCCTGGTAGCCTTCTGGGAACATTTACTTGGAGACAAAGTAAAACAAAGTGTTGCTCCTACTGCATAGTTTATGGCGCATTGTGTGCTGATGATGTGCTAAGTGAGAATTGACTTATGTAACCTTTGCCCATGTAGTTCCCGTGGAACTAGATTGGATGAAACTTCTACAGATTTAACTTCAAAATGAAAAAAAGGCACAGAAACAGTTCAACAAACCACAGAGTTAAACACACAAGCCTAAATTAATCCAAGCAGTGCAAATTCAAAGTCTGTCTTTACTAAAAGGAAGATCTGTAGCTTTTGCTTTCAAGTTTATAGTCAGCCAATGCAAATGCTGTTCTGTTCCCTCAAGAGGCTGAATGCTTCAATTACTCCTCGGCAGGCAACTCAGTTCCAGGCAACAGGACAATAATAGCAATCGGTAAGTTAGAATTTGCAGCCTGAAGTCATCGCCCTTCAATTCACAATGCAAATAAAATTCGCACCAGGATAGAGAGAAATTGACTCCCTACTCCCTTACAGATCCTCCATGCACATCTATCACTTCAATTTGCCCTCCTCCTCAAGGTGATAAGAGTCATAATTATTATGCCACTCTCTAATAACAAGCTTCCCAGAAAAACAGTAGTATTTTTTTCCTCCAATCTTTGCTTTGAACGGTGACTCTACCCTTCCATGGGTTAAATTGAACAAGTCATAAGGCTTACATTTAATTAACTAAAGCAGATTTATGAGGAAGAGTGATTTTGGAGGTCCAGGCCTCTTGCGGCTCTGCCACAACATTTGCCCTTTGGTTAGATTGAATAGCAGGTTAAGAAAAACCCTGGCTGAGACTATCTAGATACCTGAGGTATGCCATCTTCACTCGGTCCTATCTGAGCACAACTGAGCACAAGCAGTAAATGATGACAGTCCCAAAGATGCCTTTCCAAAAGGCAGCTGGACTTTCTTGGTTTTTGCCTTTAAAATATTTCACTTCTCATCTGAAAAGTTTCTTCAGTTCTGAAGAAGTCATGAATGAGAAGCAAAGCATTTTTCAAGGGAAAAAAGTAAGATAAGTCCAATTGCATTTTGGAAAGCACCTTTGGGACAACCATGACCTGGATGATTGAGAATCTCCATAGACATAGAGTAGATGATGATGTTTTTAACAAGATATTAACCCTTACCCATTTTAGAGCTGTGAAGCAAAGGACAGGTTGTGAATCCTGAAAAAGCCAGGATTTGCCCTGTCCTTCATTTCTGAGCAAGTCCAGTCAGACATAATAATCCAACCTGTTCAGAGGTATGATGGGAAAATCATTACTATGTTCCTATATAAAATGAAAGAAAATTAAGTAATTAAATTAAATAAGTGAAATTATTATTTTGCCTAATGTATTTTTCCCCCTTATTTTTTTCTCTCACAATTTTTGGAACAAGTTTGTGAAGGCACCCAAAATCTTGAGGGCTGCATGTGTACTTGCTGCATGAAATGCTCCTATGTCATATTCCATGCAGTTCTGGTGACCTGTTTTACCCTGGCTGGCATTTGAACTGCTTTCCCACCCACGAGACAACTTCACCAACTTGTTCTTCCTGTATTGACCGTACACTGAAATATACTGAAAAGAGAGGTGTAAAGTGTCAGTCAGCTGATTTTCCTTTCAAGGTTGTTCATATTCATTCTGATGGTTATAAATTACATGTTATTGACTAACAAATTCTAGCTGCTGGCATTCCTGAATGGTTCAAGGATAGAGACTTACATCTGTCTTTGTTACTAGTAATACTGAATATTGCCTCTATAGTGTTTTGATGCATGTATGCTGCTTAACTAATTCTAGTGACACAGTGGAATTAGAATTTTTCTCTAGCTAGCATTAGAAACATTTGGGTACAATTATACTGGCCACTCCAGTTGTTCTAAAATTTGCCCTTAGTCCATTTCCACCCTTTGGCAGATACATTTTTGCTTCTTGTTTTGTTCACTTTGTATTTCTGTCTCCTCTTCGGTTCACCTAATAGATGCTCTGTGAAAAACTTTGGACAGCCACAAGATGGCAACCAAGAGATACCTATATTTCCTGCCACTTAGTGGTTGCATGGATTTTTGCATTCCCAATAAGAGAGATGTCTCCTTACATCTCACTGGTAAAGACTTGGAGGCTGGTAGACATAAAATTTATTTGCCATCCTACAACAAACCTTTGTGGTGTTAAAGCAGATCAGTTTAGGCAAAATTGTCTTCCTCTTGGTAGTTGCCAGGGCGCACGCATATACGCATGCGCGCACAGACACACACACACACACGTGTCAGGATCAAGATGGTGGTTACAGCACTATGATAAAATCTCTTTGTAGATAGTTGTAGGCTTCAGTTCTAATTTTTTCATACCCTGTCGTCAAAGACACTGTTGAATCCAACACTTTTTTTAATACTGTAATTGGGTTTGCTTGTGTTTAGCTGGAGGTGCTTAAGTCATTCAAACAAACAAACCTCCTCATCACTGTTCTTCTATGGAGTATTATGAGGCCCATCCAAGCATGACTTGATACCAGCCACTATTTCTTAGCCTATTCTACAGAAGATGCTCTGAGAGACTAAAATGAGTCAGAATGTAAAAAAAACAAAAAAAAACATTTTTGGAGAAAAGGTAGATTAAAAAATCAGTAATAAACCTGATTGGGAGCTGCCCGGAATTAGTTATAAGATAGGCTGATGTACAAATGTTTAAATAAATAAAACAGCAAACAAACAAACCCAAAATTAAACTAAGGATCTTCTGAAACTGTGTATGAAATCTAAAGCAGGTCTTGATCTAAACATTTTCTTGCAATACATTCTTTAGCAAAATCCCATATCAAAATCTTTTTTAAAAAAATGTCTAGATGCCTGCTGAGTGTCTGCTTGGACGTGTTGAGCCTTCTGCCTCAATTACAATAACATATTTCTTTTTTGCCTATTGGGACCCCTTTCTAATTTAAAAAAGCAGCCAAATGAACACGAAGACAATCTTATTTTCTCTCCAATTGCTTCCCCCTCCTCTGTTTTCAAATTGTTTCTCCGTAAGCCATTTGAAATAATAGCATTAAAAGGAAACATCTTTGACAAGGACATGAAACTCAATCGATTTAATGTGAAAAAAGAATCAGAAGAAATAAAAAAAACAGACTGATTTATCAGGAAGGAGGGTATATGGGGCTTATATACCATACAACTGTGAACTTTGGCATGATTACTGAAGCCAGCAAAGTAAATTAAAGAAAATGAAAGTGCTATTGTTTGTTTGGAGATATATTTTATCTTCATAGATAACCAACCAACCAACTAACAACATTTTCCCTTTCTTCAATTGACTTTGGTGGCTTCAATTATCATGCCAAAATTTGTCAGAGTTCAGAAAAGAAAAAAAAGGTGAAAAATGCTCATACCCATCCATTTTTATTTACTGATTAATTCAGTTCAAACTTTTCAAACCTTTATGTGAACTAGGACACAGTCATTGAACAGTTGCATATATCTAAATATAGTGATCCAATTTCCAATTTAAGAAGTGTATAAAGTTGCTTTCATGAAAAGAAAGGTATGCAGCAGAAATGAATTGCAGCCAGAAAGCTGTTTGTAAAACAAGGAGAAGCTTGTTCAAATGTTTGGAATATACACGTAAGGGCATACAAATAGCACATTTCTTAAAAAAGAAAATCAAAGTGCTGTGGAGTTGGGACAAAAAACCTTTAAAGCTGAAACATGAGAACTTCAGATTTACCATCAAGAGCCAGAAAAAATATGTTCAAATGGGTATAAAGATTTATTGCAAGCTTAAACTCTCTAAAAGAATCTGTCAAAAGAAATGAGCAGGAGATAAGACTAGAAGGAATTCAAGATGGTTGGATATAGATCTCTTGTGGGCATGAAGAATTCATGACTGGTTATGTGTTTGGCCCCTCCCTTGGGCTCACCTTTTATTTATTTATTTATTTTTACATTTATATACCGCCCCATTCCGAAGACTCGGGGCGGTTTACAGCTTATAAGCA
>JANHFL010004945.1:17924-29721 GCA_032468155.1 Oxyrhabdium leporinum
GTGAAATATTAAGCATTTCATACTTTGATGTCCCATTTTTGGCATTCTATAGATTTCCTATGCATTGTATAAAATGCCTAATTTCACACATTGACGGTGACATATAAATTAAAGGAAAAAAATTAAAATGCTGACCTAAAGTAATATATCTGGAATGAACCCTGAGGTAAGTTCACAAGACCCAAAGCATGAAACCATCCTCAAACACCTCCAGTCCTGGAGGAAATGAAATGTGGCATGATCCAAAGCCACATATGAGTGCCCTCTAGGGTGTGTCTGTGTGTGTGTGAGTGTGTGACTGTCTAAGAACATGCTGGCAGTGTTTATCTAGACATCCTCATCATAGGAGTGTTTTTGCTGTTGCTTTTAAAATTAAATTTAGGATGAAATGTTTGCCCTGCTCTTACTGTTCTGATAAACATCATTGTCCTTTCCAAAGTCTGCCATTATCTATTTGTAGCTAAAATGGGCAAAATTTCTTCATCAATCCCAAAAAAGAAACACAGACAGGGCATCCTTAGTTAAGTGAGTGTATCTAAATATCTAGTTTTAAAGATTTACAAAAAAATATGTGTCCGGAACACCAAGAACTTGTGAGCCCTTAAGATAGCAACAAGTAGACCCTGAAAGGTTATTCTCCTTTTAGTTGTAGGAAAACATCTCAGTGGCAAAAGTTGTCACAACCAGTTTGACGTTTGCAACAAGGTTATCTTGGGTTATTTTAGGTTTTTGCCAAACCAAACTGCATAGACAGGAGCATAAACAAGAAACTAAGGATGGGAGGTTTAATTAAGGCCTGTATTCTGAAACAGTTTAGAGTTCTGGGTAGAACTTCAAATTATTATTTTAGACTTCAACCTCAATCCAAATCTAGCAGGGTAGGGGAACTTGTACAACTGAATACTTTATTTGGCCAAGTGTTATTAGACACACAAGGAATTTGTTTCTGATACGGAAGCACTCAGAGAACATGCAAAGCAACAGAATAATAATAATAGTAATAATAGTAATAACAGTAATAATAGTAATAATAGTAATAATAATAGTAATAATAATAGTAATAATAATACCAATAAAAGGAGGAGTAGAGAAGGTAATAAGAAGCATAAATAATAATACAGGTAGTCCTTGACTTACAGCAGTTCCTTTAGTGACTGTTCAAAGTTACAACATCACTGAAAAAGTAACTTATGACCATTTTTCACACTTACAACCAAATCAGGCAAATCACTGAAGCCAGGGTAGTTTAATGAGCCAAAAGTTCAGATCGTGCATCTTATCAGAAGAACTTAGATTCAGCTTTACTTACTTTAAACAAGGGCTACCTGCTTTCAAGCTGAATTCAGTTTTTGGTGAGTGCATGGATGTAACATTATGGAAAGGGTTCAGTCCAGATCTACTATATAAAGTAGTCATTGTACAATGGACTCTTCTATTCATTTAGTTCAGACCCTTTCTTGGTGCAAGATCTGCTAAAGAATTGGCTTGGAACATCTAGCTGACTATGCCTCGTTGAGTGCTTACGTAGAGAAGTGATAGCCATTCCTAGCTATAGAAAAACATGGAAGGGTTTTGGTCTATATATCAGTGAACATCTGAGCTGGCTAAATGCACATTAGTGACAGCTAATTAGACATCTCAGCAATTTCACTAGATCTGGCTGTTTGCTTCTGCCATTTCTTAGAGTTTCAATGACAGTTAGGCCTAATAAAGCCATCCCTAGGATGTTCTTCAGTTAATTAAGATAAGAAAATTTGCTTGATGAAAAAAAAATGTTTCATAAAGTACACTGCATGAAATTTGATCTTGGCCCCATATGTAATTATAGGTCAAGATTGTACAACTGCTATAATGTAAGAGCTATGTACTGTTTAAGTAACTGTGAATTGTAATCTGTTGTTCAGAGAGTCCTAGTAGAGTGTATTAGTCAATTATATGATTTATTCCATCAATCCAAAGTACTAAGGAAAGTTGTGGCAAGAGCTGTTGGCTATAATTCAGGTCCTCTATTCTTTTTTTCCCTCAAGAAACAGTATGCTTGTTAGGCCTTTGCAAAACCCTTGAAGGAGCATGTCCCTTCAGCTGAGGTTTCCACAATCCACTTCTTTATTGTGGCTCCATAAAGCGATCTGGTGCTTTGATTCTAGATCCATCATCAAATGGATCGCTTAATTTGTCTTCAAGGGATTTTTAAGCATGAGGTTGCAGAAGATATTTCCACGAAAAGGAGAGCAAAGCAATCTCATGGTATCCGAAGAAGATATTCCGTCAGAGTCCATTGCCCGTCTGAAGTTCCACCATGAATTAATTACCTCCCGCAATCAGAACTGAGGTGGGTCTTCATGAACACCTCTATTACTACTTAATATATTTTATTCAATTTCAATGACCTTGGATAAAAAAAAACAGGATATGCCTGCCCTCTAGTGGGGAATTAAATTGCAGTGATTTCTTTGAATGGTTCTCAACACATTGCTGCTTCAAGGATTTGTCCATGAATACATTAGGTGTTCTTTGCCTGGTATCATAGAATTGGATAATTTTGCTGAATTCTTCAAGAATAGCTTTCTCACCAGCCCAGGAAGTCCCTGATTTGACAGAGGTTTTATAGCAAAGTGTCCCAAGTTTGATCTTGGGATTTCCCGAAAGAAGCTCCTTAGGCAGATTGTGTTGACATTCCTGAGTTATCATGACTATGTAAGTGTAGTAGCTTGGTCTAAGGCAGGGGTCTCCAAACTTGACAACTTTAAGACTTGTGGACTTCAACTCCTAGAATGAGGAATTCTAGGAGTTGGTCCACAAGTCTTAAAGTTGCAAAGTTTGGAGAGCCCTGGTCAAAGGTAACCATTTAGTTTTGAAGTAAAACTCCTAGTTTTGAGTACTATGTAATTTCAACCCAGGACAAAAAGATCAAATATGGACTGTCTTTAACTTTGGGGTCCCCACTGTAGCATAGGGAGAAGCCGTGTGCCATGAATCCCCTTGGTTACCTACTAAAAACCTTGCCCCCACACAATTCTTCACTTTTTGGGGGACAAAAGGGAAGTTGTCCTGCTGCTAAGCAAAAGTATCAGCCTCTAGAGCTGTCTTTGAGAAATAAATTTGGCCCCATCCACTTAATGATGGGCAGTCATGGTCCCTCCTTTTATATGTATGGCCACCTATTCAGCAAAAGAAAAGCAAGGGGGCTGTTAGGGAGGCAAACAGGTTAATAAAACTGAACATGTTCAGCAGGCTGGTAGTAAAGTTCATTGCTCCCCTCTCTTAGATTGGTAGAAATTACATTTAATTATTTTACCCTTGGTTTAGTACTGAAAGATGGCACAGTACCATGGGTATAGAAACCGACCCATTTCAAATTTCTTTCGTGTAATTAGCTTTTTATCAACTTCATTTGTCATGTTGACAACTTTCCAGCAGAGGGAGCAAGACCGAAATAGAGAAGCTAGCAATAGAATAATAGCACTCAGACTTATATACCACTCCATAATGCTTTACAGCTCCCTCTGGGTGGGTTTACAATGCCAGCATTATTTGCATATTGCCCCCAACAATCTGAGTCCTCATTTTAGCGATTTCAGAAGGATGGAAGGATGAGTTAACCTCGATCCCTGTCAGGATCAAACTGCAGGCTGTGGGCAGAGTTGGCTTGTAGTATTGTTATTCTAACCTCTGCACCACCAGGCCTCCTACAGCTGATATCTAGCTACTAAACTCTATCCTGTTATCAGAAATCTGAACAAGAAAAGTTTTCATAACAAAGCTGTGTCTGTCTGTTTGTGTGTCTCAACTTAAGATCATTCATTTAGCAACTGTTTGAAGCTACCACAGTGCTGGGGGAAAAAATGATGTATGACTGGTCCTCACACTTACGACCAGTCCTCACACCTATGATCATCATAGCATCCCTCCAGTCACATGACTGCAATTCGGACACTTGGCAACCAGCATGTATTTACGATGGTTGCTGCATCCTGGAGTCACAAGATTGCCATTTTCAACCTTCCCTTCAACTATTGACAAGCAAACTCAATGGAGGAAGCCAGATTTACATAATGACCGCAATGATTTGCTTAACAACTGCAGTAAAAAAGATAGTAAAATCAGGTGCTATCAATGGGAGGATTCCCTTAACAACCGTACCACTGAGTGATGGAAGTTCTCAATTGTGGTCGTAAGTTGAGGATTACCTATGTTGCTGAACTTCCGAAGAGCAGCACCATTGGACACCTGTGATTAAGCCCAGAAATTATTTAAAAATCCTAAGAAGAATCTTGTTCAATTGCAATTTTGAGGATGGATGAAGAGACACCCAAGCATCTTCTTCATAAATAAAAAATGCCTTTACGTCTTAACCCCAGAAAGTCAAAATGAAGGTTACTTCTCTGTCAATCAACAATGAGTAACAGCCAATGACACAAATGGATGTCAGATATGAGATGTGACTGATCACTCCCAAGACGGAAGGAAGGGAAGCTTCTTCATCAATGCAACATACAAGATATATGCCTACTTTTGAGTGAAAAGTTTTTGTTTCTGGTACTGCCTTGAAATTTTTTTGAAGGGACACCACTTTAAGGCTACTTCTTATTGTGTCTGTTTTCAACTTTCCGTAGCCACATGTGATTCCTTGGATTGGTTCATACGGCATGGCCATAGGACATTCTGTTGAAGTCAGTGGAAAATTGCAACTTGAGAGTATATTATTATTTTCAAAAATGACAAAAAGTTGGTGTTCTTAAATACTTTATTGATATGCAACATCACTGAAGTATCAGTTGTTAAGAAATCTAGCATATTGATAGATAACTAAGGTTTAATTATATAGTTTTATTGGTAGAAAATTAGAATGTCTGTTGTATGATTAAGATTAAGCTGGTATCCTGATATCCAGTCAAAGAACATAAATGCCATAGCTATTTTAATATATTTACAAGTTGGGATGAATAGATTTCGTCCATGGTTTTAAAGAATTTGATGGAGTCTTCTTTTTTCAAGAAGTCATTTCTCCTAGGTTATTAGGTTACCAATCTCTATCCATCCACATAATTGTCAACTTCTTTTGTCCTGGATCATGGGAATCTGCTGGGGATGGTGTTCATAGCCTTATGGTCTAAATCCCACCTCTTCTGTAAATGGGTCAATTTATATAAACAAGCCAACAGATTTGTTTTGACTCTCCTTCCTTCAACCAATCTCTATATGTTTTGTTTTGTTTTTAAAAAAAGAAGGTATCTCAGTAAATATTTATGACTGTTAATAATGGCTTTTAGACAGCCATCATATACATCCAAGCCTGATTGAAAGCCCCATTGAACTCAATAGGAAAACTATATCTAGGTTAGCACTGTAAGTCTGACAATATACAATAGATGGATTGATTATGTGCAGTCAAGTTAGAGTTGACTCTTAGTGTCCATAAAACAAACCTTGTCAGAATGATCTGTCCCCAACCTGGCCTATTATGTCTTATAACTACATACTGTGAGACTTGGGTAGCACCTGGGTAGGAGACAACCATTGGAAGTCAGACTAGGTAGTCCAAAAACATTCTGGAAGGAGGCAGGAGCAACTGTATTATTGCCAAAACCCCTATCATGAAATGGCTATGATGTGACTAGGACTTAAGCTTGACTTGAAAATATATAGATGCAATGGTGGGATTCAAATAACTTAACAACCAGTTCGCCCAGGTTTAGGTTGGGTGTCGTGGGAGGCATGGCCCATTCCTGTCCGCCAGCTCCACCAAACATGCAGGATGAGCCTCCCGCGATGGTCAACCTGGCCCTGGGTGAACTGGTTGTTAAATTATGCAACTCCCCTCCTATCAAAGTGGATCCTGGGCGCTGCACTGCAATGGAGAAATGGGCAACGGAGCAGCCAGCACAAGAGAAGGAGAAGGAGCAGGGAGAAGAAAGAGAGAAAACAGCCTTCTCTTTCCCTCACGCTGGCTGCTCCGTTGCCCGTTTCTCCACTGCAGCGCAGTGCAGCACCCAGGATCCTCTTTGATAGAGTGGGGGTGGGTAATTTAACAACAGGTTTGTCCGAATCAGTGCGAATCAGCTGAATCCCACCATGGTATAGATGTATATCTTTTCAAGTCAAGCTGAAATCCTAGCCACTTCATAGTCATTACTTCATATATAATTTGTGTGTGTGTGTGTGTGTGTTTCAGTACTAAATTTAATTAATTAATTAAATTTATTAAGTTTATTTGCTGCTGATCTCATCACAGGTATAGATATATATTTATCAAGTGTAATTGGGTTGGTTTTTTTTTTATAAAAAGAACAACAACAAATTTAATCGCTACTTCTGAGCTCCTTGGAATTTTCTTGAGAGGCAGTCATTGATTCTTCCATGTGGCTATGATGGTCACTCAGATTCCTCTCAGCTGAAAGGTAAATTTCAACACTTTCGGATGACTGGTAACTATCCAGCTGGTCATTCTGATAATCTTTAGACTGGCGACTGTCATTCCAGCTATTTTCTTTACTCTCAGAGGATTGGCTGCTGTCACTTACATGGACTTTCTTTTTATTATGCTGACTGTTCCTTTTCCTCAAAATGTCATGTCGGTGATGCGGCTTTGCTGCATACCTTCTGTAGTTTCCAGGACTAACTTTAGCAGATTTTTTGCCTGCCTTTGGAACTTGTCCTTGAGCTTCAAGGTGAACATTTTTTGGAATATGTGCAGCATGTTGTATATTGCTATGCGATCTACGAGATAAAGAAAGGGCATTTTTGCGCTCAACAGCTTTCCCCCCGTGATATTCCACCTCTGTGTTGGAAGGTTCTATAGTATTACTCTTCTTGAGTTCTGCAACAATTCCAGTACCTACATGGAAATTTGTATTTTCTTTGTCGTCATTATCCATGTCTTGAAATGTAACACCAAATCTCTCTTGACTTTTCTTGTTCAATTCTGGATCATTCAGTGAGACTCTATAATTTTTTCTCTTGACCTTTTCATGGTTGGCAAGTTCTTTTCGAAAAGCTTTGGGGAAACCAACATCTTCTTTAGACCTTTCATCGGTGAAATCAATATTAAGGGCAAGTTTCTTGCTTTGTTCTTTTGCGTTAGGATCTGCTCTTTCATTGTCAGAAATTCTTGTACGGAAAGTAACTTCACCCTTGAGAGGTGGTTTGGTCACTTCAAATCTACCCGCAAGACTATTGAGATTTTCATTCAATGTCACTTGATTTTTGTTTGCTTTATCTGGACTAACCTCTTGATTTATTAGCCTTCCCCTGACATCAACTTTCCTATAATCCTTTTCATGTTTTTTGGAAGGGACAGCTACTCCCATGTGTTTGTTGGACTGCCCCCTAATTACATCTTCAGTTGCTCCATCTTTCTTATGTTCCTTGTTAACATTAATTTCTTGCACATAGCTGTTACTAATGATATCAACGTTCACTTCAACCTTTTCATGTGGCTTGCTAATTTTAGATGTATTATCCAATTTCCTAATGATCAGAGTGTATTCTTCTCCCTCTTTCTTGTACGCTGTTGCATTGCTGATACTTTTTTCATTAGGTGCTTTAATTCCACTAGACTTTGAAACATTAATGTAATTGCTTCCGGTTCTTATGAGCTCAGTTTTCTCCAGGAACTCTGTAGAAAGATTGCTTTGTACATCAAGATGGCTAGCTAATTTGGAAGTTTCTTTGCCCTTTTTGCCCTTGAATACCAAATCGATGGAATTGCTTTCACCTTTTTCTGGCTGCTTGTTGGGAGCATCAGTGGACCCTTTCAGAAAGACCTTTGAGTAATCTTTCCTTTGAGTGTCCTTCGTTTTCTTAGGCATGGAAATGCTTATTTCTGAAGAGATTATGACATCATTTTCTTTTACTCCACTTTTGATATCGCTGTGTTTTAATGACTTGTTATTGTTGACTATCCCAGAATGAATATCTGTCTCTTTTACTAGGACTCGGTGGTCTTTATCTTCCTCATGGTCCTTATTACCAGTAGTGACAGCATGATGGAAGCCAATTTCATCAGGGAAATGATGCCCACTTCCCTCTATTTCACCAGTAATATATCCAGTAGAAAATTCATTCCTTTTTTTATCTTCAAAAAATTCTACTGGACGCTGGTCCAAATCCCAATTTCTAATGTTCCCATGATGTCCAATCAAATCCTGACTGTTTTCAGGAGTTCTTTTCAGGCTGTTATTTCCTATTTCGGTTAAATACTTTTGCTTGACATTTGTCACTTGTTCAATTTCAGTAAGATTGTCAACCAGATCTCTGGATTCCGGCACAGGTTCAGGAATAGGATTGGAAATATGCACATTGTCTTCCTTCTAAGTTGAATTTTCCCCAAAAAGTAAAAAATGAAAAATAAAAATGGTTATTTTGGCAAGAGTATACCATTATTTGGCTCATTGTTAACAGCGAACAAAGGTATTATTAATCGTTAAGGCTAAGATAAGGTATAAGGAACAGAGTGGTGAAATTACTCTCTGTAGTTATTTCCAGGAAAATAGTTCAACTTGGATTTAAAAAAACCCCACCAAATAAATACTGTAAATGGCAGTACCATTGCCAGGGTGTCGTGTTTCTGCGTTTCCTTCCTTTTTGCTTCCAAATACTCTAATAGTGATTGTTTTGATCCAGAACCTAACTCTAGAACCCTCCAGTGCAGTGTGTAAAACAGAAAGCTCTTCAAACTTCTCAGGACTACTGTATTGTGAATTAAAAGCTGCTCGTTTTATTTCCTGCACTTTTATTTTCTCCTCTAGCTTGCTAATTGCCTATGTCGATAAGAATGGTTGTACATCAGTTTCTTTTGTTGGCAAAAGCAAATGATCGTTTAGCAATGTGAATCTCTGGCCTGCAGGCTACATAGGGATTCTGACAGTTCCCCATTCAGTCTGCGGAAATCTGATCAGCTGATCTCCTGCTCTCCTTATACCAGGAAATCAGGAACTTGATCAGGAGGTGTGATGGTTTGTGAAAATCACCTTGGGAGACCTGGCAAAGAGATGCTGCCTGGTGAATGGTCAGATAAGAAGTAGCATAGCCCACAGCTGCATAGTGGGCAGAACGAGAAGCTCTGGAGAGACCCTCTCTAAGTTCTCAGACTGTAAATGTGATGGTGGGGAATTGTAACAGAACAGAATAAGAGAGTTGGAAGGGACCTTGGAGGTCTTCTAGTCCAACCTCCTGCTCAGGCAAGAAACCCTATACCATGTCAGACCAATGTTTGTCTAACCTCTTCTTTAAAACTTCCGGTGTTGGAGCATTCACAATTTCTGGAGGCAAGTTGTTCCATTGATTAATTGTTCTCACTGTCAGGAAATTTCTCCTTAGTTCTAGGTTGCTTCTCTCCTTGATTAGTTTCCACCCATCGCTTCTTTTCCTGCTTTCAGGTGCTTTGGAGAATAGCTTGACTCCCTCTTCTTTGGGGCATCCCCTGAGATCAGGGGTGTCAAACTGGCAGCCCATGGGCTGGATACGTCATGTACAGCCCACACCCACCCCAGCTCTGTGAATGGGAAAAAACATCATGAAACGTCACATGACAGCAACGTGACGTGGCGAGTTTGATGCCCGTGCCTTAGATATTGGAACACTGCTATCATGTCACCCCTAGTCCTTCCTTTCATTAAACTGGATATACCAGTTCCTGCAATCGTTCTTCATATGTTTTAACCTCCAGCCCCTAATCATCTTCTCTGCACTCTTTCCAGAGTCTCATCATCTTTTTTTCCATCATGGCAACCAAAACAGCATTCCAAGTGTGGCCTTACCAAGGCATTATAAAGTGGTCTTAACACTTCATGTGATCTTGATTTTATCCCTCTGTTAATGCAGCCTAGAACTGTGTTGGCTTTTTTGGCAACTGCAGCACACTGCTGGCTCATTTTTGTACTTACAGACTTGTAAGGGTCTGTTAATGAAAGTTTGTAATAAAGCAGAATTAGATCATCTAGTTACGTTTCCTGTCTGGTCTGTCTGGGAAGGCTGACATCAGACTGAAAATTCCCTTGGCAACATCTCTTTGTCCAGTTCACCCAGTCTCTCCAGGCCATTCCCACACACCATTATAGCAATGGATAATTAGCTTCTTTCCATTCCTGACCCCTAAGCTCCCAACAGACTTTTTAAAAATCCTGAATGCAACATGGGATGTGGTGGCAGTGAGAAGTACTGCTGGAAAGAAAAGGCATTACCTACCCTTACTAAATTACAGTAGATAAACCTTTTTTAAAAAAATAAATAAATCTCTTTGCTGGCGTCAACTTTTAAAATATTTTCCCTGCAAGACTTTAAGCTTGAGATAAACTTTAAACAACTATTGTTATCTTGCCAGCCAAGCCTGCTACCGGTGAATATATTTTACCGGTGGTAGTAGTAGATGTAGCAGCTGCAGTACATAGAAATTCTTAAATGCAATTATACAGCCTTGGCATATACTCAACGATAAAGGTGCACAAATAAAAATATTATTTTACCTTAATGTGTGTTTGATTGTTTGGCTTTGAAGAGGAATACATATAATTGAATATGTAAAACCCATGCTTGGAATGACGACTTTTGACTGTTATCTGGGGACAAGAGAAATCAAGCATTAGAAGCATTTTTTTGGAGTTTTTAAAGATAGAAAAAGTCAGCTTATACCCTACAATACTTTTGACTAGAAAGCATCAAGTCACTGTCCTGAGCTTTGATTTCTATTTATTTCAGCCATGGGAAGAAGAAAAATAAAACAGAAATCAAAGATATCAGTTGTATTAATATCAGCATTGGTGATCACAGATAAGCACGTTCAGGTTTCAACCCAAAGATCATAGTTTGTATCATTTTTTTAACGAAATTAACTTTTCTCTGATTTTCTGGATATTATTAGAACCACTAGAGGGCAGACTTAATCCTTCTTTTGCCCCAGACTTTGTTGTTTTAGAAATATATAAAATAAGAGTTTCTAGTGCAGGCACCAAAATATTTTTTTAAATGCTATAAATCTCAGGAGTTTATCAAATCTGATAAAATTTTACTGAACTCAATTAAAATAATATCAGATTTTAGGAAAGAACACGAAGTAAATGTTACTGCTGTTGTTATTATAGCCTCATTGTTTCATTAAAATAAATGAATTTTTAAAAATCCAAGAAACTTGCAAATAAATACACAATGCATTGTTAGAACCACTTGAAATACTTGAAATGAATCTTGAACTCTTCAACATTCCAGCTGCCAAAGTAGAAAAACTGCATCACTTTCTCCATCACTGGAGAAATCTATTCTCATTGAGATAAGTCAGAAGAGATACACACAACTCAATCTTGACATGGTGGTGCAGTGGTTAGAATGCCGCATTGCAAGCTGACTCTGCCGACTGCCAACAGTTCGATCCTAACCAGGTTCAAGGTTGACTCAGCCTTCCACCCTTCCAAGGTTGGTAAAATGAGGATCCCAAATTGTTGGGGGCAGTATGCTGACTCTTTAAGCTGCTTAGAGAGGGCTGTAAAGCACTGTGAAGCGGTATATAAGTCTAAGTGCTATTGTTATTGACATGTAATTGTTTGATTCAGTTAACAAATGCATCGAGTGAATTAGTCTTTAGTGAACTGAGACTCAGAGAGTCGGACAATTCATATTGTTGAAATGTACATTTCATAAATGTTGAATTGTATCGTTTTCTCTTGCACAGACTTTTAAACAGTAGTACAAGTTGTACAGAAGTTACAGCAGCGCCTCTGAAAGCTAGTTATGACTCTGTCTTGAAGTCTGTATCTCTGTGGTTGTTCACCCTTATGACCTACTGCAAGGATGCTGCAGTGCC
>JANHFL010004945.1:29821-45357 GCA_032468155.1 Oxyrhabdium leporinum
GGGAAGAGGCTGACTCTGTAAACCACTTAGAGAGGGCTGTAAAGCACTGTGAAGTGGTATATAAGTCTAAATACTATTGCTATTTAAGTATCATGCAATTTCTTCTTTTGATAAACTGATTCAATATGGCATGTGGAACCCAATAGAATAGAATAGAATAGAATAGAATAGAATAGAATAGAATAGAATAGAATAGATTTAGAATAGAGTAGAGTAGAGTAGAGTAGAGTAGAGTAGATTTAGAATAGAGTAGAGTAGAGTAGGCAGAACAGAACAGAATTCAACGTGTATTAATTGATTTCTTACATCTTCAATTGCTTTTTTCTGCATTTGTAGGTCCTTCCAATTTTTAACCTGTGCATGGTAAGGTAAGTGAAGAAGCCATGGCTATCTAAAGGGCATCTGACATTTTCCATAGCTAAGTGGGGATCCTCATCTCCAATTACTGTGTTCACAACAGCATATTAAGCCATAGTTATCCACATGGACATAGCTGTTCCATATCTCAAAAATTGCTGTGAATTAGATGATTGAGCTATGGTTTGTTTTATGTCAGATAGCATCCTATCTGATGTAGATTGAAAGTAAGATTTCTTACTCCATGGGTTGGATTCAGGTGATCAGGGCATCTGTATGCTTTGGCTACCTGATGGGTAGGCACAAAATTGTGTAAGGTATATAACTCATAAATATTTGACAGATACATTTGTCTACTTTGGGACCAAGCAGTCTGATATCTTCCAAAACCCATTGAATTTCAATATCCAAACATGATGTCAGCCAGAATAGCTAACAGGGGGAGTTGTAATCCAAAATGTCAAGGACATAAGGTGGCCTTCCCCTGCTTGAGATTATTTAAATTCACAAAATTGCCTAATTGTAATTGCATAACTGCAATAATAAATAATAAACACCAAAAGTGCATAACTGCCCCCTTTCATAACATTTATATATAGGTTTTAGGTTTTTATGTCTTACTTGTACATCACACAGAGTTGTTTTGTGAAGAGGATGGACAGATTTCTAAATCTGATAGATAAATAAGACACCCAGAATCGCTTGGTTGAGCTGGGAAGCTACAGAATTTTGAATGAATGAATAAATAATAAAATAGATAAATAAGTAAATAAAATTTCAGAGTTGTTGAAGAAGACAATTATTCAGACTACAATCGTATACATACTAATTTTATAGTAAGGATTACATGCACTAGTGGGAGTTCTTTTTAATATGTCCATTAAGGATTGAATTCCTCATCTCACAAAACCTGCCCACATTAAGCTGTATCCACTAACAGTTAGTTTGAACATATCTTAGCAAAACGTTAATAACATTTAAGTTAATGAAAATCTAAAACATCACAGTCCCTCCAATATAAGTCATACCAACAATAAAATAAACATACTTAACCAGTAGCATTTAGATTCATTATGCCAGCAGATAGTTCAAAATATCTTTTCTCAAACCCCAAATACAACAATTAACAAATACAACAAATGATTTATGAAATGTTGATAGATGTTTATTGACATTTCTATAATACTATAAAGAGTAACATATTTGCCCAGATTCTATTTATCCTTCTATTAACCTATTCACAACATACTCCTTAAGCTTTGGAGTTCAAATCCCTTCATTCTTAATAAACACAATTAATATCAGCTTCAACTTGGCGATAATTATAGTCCAAGGCATGGTTGTGTTAAGAGGAAGGTTATTGATCCAAACAGTGACCTGGGTTTCTTTGAAAGGCAATTCAGCTCCTTCTAGCAAAATATCCATTTAACCAATCTGAGTAATTCAATCGGGTTAATGCCTACTTCAAGTTCCTTTTAATCAACATTCGAGATAGTCATACATTTGAAGGTGCAGAAGACAGATTGAGCTTATCCTAATCAGAGGAGAAGGCAGCTTTTTGTAGGACAGAAGAAACAAAGATGTTACCTCCTCTCTTTCTGAAGACCAGATACCTCCAGCAGTTGTTTGCAGTCGTTTGCACACCTTGTTGAAGTTTAAATTATAACAGCCATGCTCAATCTGGTTACTTTTAGGACTTGCCCACAGATAACTGGGGGAGGGTCAATTTTAACCTAAAAATGGTTTTGTGGTGTAAGACAACCACCTAATGTTCCAGCTGGTTGAATAAACAAAAGGTAGGTTATAAATATCTATTGTACGATTTAAGAGGTTTTATTGTAAGAATGGCAGTCAAGGTAGAATTTAATATCATGGCAGAGCTATGTTTAAAAGAGCAGAGCGGGATACCACTAAAAAAAGGCAAGGCTGTATCATAACTTTGGACCCGTCACCTTCCCTGACCTCAAAGGGTTGTTGTTATGGGAAAAATAGGGGGAGGAAGGAGTATTAAGTAGGTTCGCTGTCTTGAGTTATTTATCAATTTATTTCTGACTGGCTCAAGGTTGACTCAGCCTCCCATCCTTACCAGGTTGGTAAAATGAGGACCCAGATTGTTGAGGGCAGTATGCTGACTGTGTAAATTGCTCAGAGAGGGCTGTAAAACACTATGGAGTCATATATATAAGTTTAAGTGCTATTGCTATAAAAAATAATAAAGGCAGATAATGATAATAATAATAAAAAAATAAATAAAACTCTGTGTAACAACAAAATAGACTGAGTGATGCATGCTTCTTTTTTTTCCTCATCCCGCTTGCTGGACGCAGAGAAAGCAGTTGTTGCTATAAAATGTAGAGTCAAAGAGAGATAAGTTTGATGATACCCACTACGGAGAAATGGTGAAGTTGAAGGAATTTGCAGAGATTGCTAAATTAACTTCTTTGATTAAAGTAACAGCAACGTCTATATTTATGGCTGAAAGGAAACCCTTTATAGCCTTCTTGCACTTATAATTTCTGCTCTTGATGATTGGGGAAAAAAACAGGATAATAGAGAAGAGAAAGAGCTTTCTTTTGTAATCAGAGAGTAAGCGATAACTTTATAATTGTAATTATACTCACTGCAAAGGAAATCTTATTATTATTTTTAATCTTTCTGCACTTTTGACGATCTTTTTCTTTTCTTTCGCAGTTTTCTTTTTATTACTTTGTGCTTGTTCTCAGGTTCTTTGTAAAAAGTTCAGTACAGATTTATTTTTTAAAAAAGAGAGTCAAGGAGATGACTGTGAAGGAAATAGGCAAGAACTGTTACATAAGCAAGGAGAGGGCTGAATCATTCTTTGAGTTCTACAAAGCAAGAAGGTATTTAGAAAAGACTCAAGTCGGTTCTTCCTAATTTACTGGGCTGTAACTGACATGAAGCATAAAAGGAACTTAGACTAATAAGGAAAGAGAAACGCAACAAAAACTGCTTTTGATTTTTTCCCCCCATATGTCAGCAGTAAAACATAGCAGGGTATGTGACTGGGCCTGTTAGGAGATGATAGTTGGATAATAACAGGAGAGAGTGAGGGGGTTTAGTTTCTCAATTCTTATTTATTTCGGACTTCTTTCTGAAGAGGAACTAAGCAGAATACTAAAAAATGAAGGAGTGGACAACCAACATCAAGAATTCATGGCTAACAAGGATGATTTTGAGACTCTAGGTTACATCTGAGAGTCCTGAAGGACTTTGTAGATGTCACCTTGGATCCCCTTTGTCACATTTATCACATTTTCTGGGACAATTGAGAGATCATGAAGGACTAGAGTGGGCAAGTGTTCATCATTCCCATTTTCAACAATAATAAGAAAGAAGACTTGATAACTATGGACTGCATAGCTTGACATTAGACGCCAGGCAAATGTATGCATGCATGCATGTATGTTTGTTTGTACTGATAGTCCTCGACTTACAACAGTTCATTTAGTGACCTTTCAAAGTTACAACGGCACTGAAAAAAGTGACTTATGACCGTTTTTCTCACTTATGACCTTTGTTGCATCCCCAGATGTTTGGCACCTGACTCATACTTATCACCGTTGCTGTGTCCCAAAGTCATCCTTTTGCAACCTTTTAACAAGCAAAGTCAGTAGAGATGGCAGACTCACTTAACAACAATGTTACTAACTTATCAACTGCGGTGATTCACTTAGCAACTGTGGCAAGAAAGGTCATAAAATGGGGCAAAACTCACTTAACAAACGTTTCACTTCACAACAGAAATGTTTGGTTCGGTTGTGGTCGTAAGCCGAGGACTACCTTTATGTATGCATGTATGTATGCATGTATGTATCACTCTAATAAATAGATCTGATTAAATTGAATTTGTCACAGCTATTATAACAAGGTCTCTCAACCTTGGCAACTGGCTGGGGAATTCTGGGAATTGAAGTCCACACATCTTAAAGTTTCCAAGATTGAGAAACCCTGAGTTATAAGGCTATGTTTTGACTGCTGGGGAAGGCTTTTTTTTTTCTTTTTTCTTTTTTTGGCCTCGTGCTTGTGTTACTAAACATACAAAAATAGCTATTGTGGAAACTTTAGACACTAATTGGTCTGCAGTAGTCCCTTTTGTCAGACGCACATGGATCAAACAGAGTTGAAATGAGATAATGGAGGCCATTGGGTAAAAGAAATGACAACTCACTGGGGGAAAAGAAGAAAAATATTGTTTAAAATAAAAATGGAACATTGGTAAACGAGAGGTAAGATGCCTTTTATTGTGAAAGTACCATCCATCATCTCAGACTTTAGGAAATACTGGCAGTTTCTTTTCTTTTATTGTAAGTGGTTCTGTCGTCGTACTTTCACTGAAGTATTTACCAGCATATTATTTTTACGAGCAGAAAGAATTCCTCCAGCTATTGCTAAGAAGTATAAGAGGGTTAGATGAAAAATGTTTAGATCCATTGTTATTCAGGCATGACTATAGGTGCATATACTCACATACATTCATTCCTAATATTTTTAGGAGGGAGAAGCTGCAAACCATCTCAGCTGGATTGATTGATTTCTGTCAGGAACTCCCAGTTCAAACACATAGAAACTTTTGCAGCCTAAATTCCAATAACCGGATCGTTTTGGGGTAGGTGGGTGAGATTAAAAAATGCAATGCATACTCTACGGAGGTTTCCAGCTAAGGGGCCACAGGTCTAAAACCAGATTGAAAAAAAAAAGGAAGGATCAACTAAAGCAAATACATGAGCAGAAAAGAAAGTACCTTATTAAAAAATAAATAAAGTATTTTTGTTCTTGCT
Organism: Oxyrhabdium leporinum; assembly: GCA_032468155.1. Taxonomy (NCBI): domain Eukaryota; kingdom Metazoa; phylum Chordata; class Lepidosauria; order Squamata; family Cyclocoridae; genus Oxyrhabdium; species Oxyrhabdium leporinum. Next base: position 34,978 of record JANHFL010004945.1, read on the forward strand.
TTTGACTTCATGTTCTTGTGCTTGTATTTGTTTTTTGAGTTTACAACCAGAGCCTTCTCGATGACAATAGGTCTTTGTCTTTTCTCTTTCTCTTCTCTCTTTCAGCTCAAGCTGTTTTGTAGGATGTCACCAGGAATTCTTAATAGAGGGGATGCAACAACTGGTCCTTGTATTTACTCTCGTTGCAGCATCCCCACGGTCATGTAATAAAAATGTGGGACCTTGGTCTGTGTTATATAATGGTTGCAGCTTCCTGAGGTCATGTGATCACCCTTTGCACGCTTTCCAGCCTGCTTCTGACAAGCAAAGTCAATGGGAGGAAGCCAGATTCACTTAATGACTGCATGATTCACTTAATGACTACAGTGATCAACAACTGTGGCAAAAAGAAGGTCATAAATTCATGCAGGCTCCCTTGAACAGCCGCATTGCTTAGCAACAGAAATACTGGTTCCTGTCACGATTGTAACTCAAGGACTACCTGTAATGTAGCTGTTCTGCACTGTCATGTAAGCACAGGTAGTCCTTGACTTACAGCAATTCGTTTAGGGACCATTCAAAAAAAAAAACAGGTTCACTTAACAACCGTGTCACTAATTTAAAAACTGCAGTGATTCGCTTCAAAACGGGGCAAAAAAAAATCATGAAATGGGGCAAAACTCACTTTAAAAAATTTCTCACTCAACATAAATTTTGGACTCGGCTGTGGTTGAATGTTGAGGACTACCTGTATATGTTTAAAATGTAGCAGAATAGAATAGAGCAGAGTAGAGTAGAGTAGAGTAGAATTCTTTATTGGCCAAGTATGATTGGACACACAAGAAATTTGTCTTTGGTGCATAAGCTCTCAATCTACATAAAAAATATAAGTGATGAATCACGATCATAATCATCATACATTAATCACAAATGTATTTATAATGAATTTATAAAATCATTACTAATGATTTTAAGTGTTGTAATATGTTCTAGGTTCAGGACTGTATAAAGTGGATTGCTAAAAGGACTTTTCAGGTCTGAGGTAGCGTGGCATCACCTCTCTTGCATGAAATCTGAAATGTACCGCCTGCCAATTTCTCAGTTCAAATCTTATGAAACTCAGCCATGTTAAACTTTCCTGGAAGAGTCTTCTGCTCTGAGGAACAACTATGCATAGATGATGTATCCCACGTGCTCTTCTCTGGCTATCCTATTCATCACTGCTGGCAGACAGAACATTGGGCAAGGCTAGAGTTGGACAATGTGGAATTTTCTAAAATTTATTGAACTGCATTTTTTATCGACTCAGTCTAAACAATATAACTAAGGAAGAGATATTATAGAAGTTGTTGTCCAATCACATCGGATGTATTGTCCGGCCTGCCTCCTACATATGTATTAAATTCAAAATAATATTTTTGTGATATTGCTGTCAGCGTTCTAAGTAATAGACCCATAGCAAGCAAAACTCCAAGGCAGGTAGATTCCTCAAAGAATAGCTTTATTGGATTTTTCATATTGGCTGGTGAAAAACGACTCTGAAGGTTCCCGAGGTTTTCAGGTAATTAAAAGTAAAAGTTTGTCACTTTCTCAAAACAATCAGTCATATGGTCCAATCGCAACGCTGCCTGGTTGCCTGGTGATGTCATTCCTCCTTCCTCCAACCAGGTGTGAGAATGACCTTGGTTCCCAAGAGAAAGTATTTTGTTTTGGCTACAGAATCCCAATTATCTCAAATCCCCTCTGTCAGGCCTGCCTCCATTCAAAACCCAAGAAAGAAACCCCCCGACTCCATTGAAGTAGAGAAGAGGTACTTTTACTGAGTTTGAAATGATAGCAGCGAAAGGAAAGCAAGATCTGAGCCAAAAGGCGCAAAAGTGACATATTGAAAGTTTCCCCAGGGACCCAGGCTGAATGTCCAATCCCCATCCCACATAGTGTCCTGTGGGGCACATCTTCAGGTGTTTTCGTCCATCTGGAGTTTTAGGACGGTTGGCCTTGTCCGGGTGTGAACAATTCCATTCATCAGCGCAGTAATTCTGGAGAGCAAACCTCCCTTTTAGTTCACATGGGCCTTCATCACACCAGCATGTTTCCCAAACCCCAATGCCATGCCGCCCCCTCCCCGTTAGTATGGCAGCCGATAGCAAGCAAGCATCAAAGGGAAACCCCATGCTGGAGATCCAGCTGACACCCCTCAGCTTATCCCTCAGCTCCAGTGTGGCAACACTGAAGCGGACAAAATGGCTTCTGTCAAGCCAGCTTTAGGGTTGACAACTGCCTTCAGAAAGTCGAAATCAAATATTTACTTTCTTCTTAACTGTATAATGAACCTCACAAACTATCAGCCTTGAAGAAACAAGTTAATTAAGACAAAGAGCTACTCTCAAGATATTTGGCAGCTATTCTTAAGTCACACTGATTCCATCTGTGCTTGAGGAATTAAGCTTCAGCTATCACTTCTTACATTAAACTCTGCTGTTCCACCAGATCTCTGTCCTTCCGGTGCTAGCAGTGCTTGCTAATCATGATCTAATTTAGGCTGTCTCGTTCTATATCAAAATTGCTGCAGATCTAATCCAATATGTTTCTTCCACGGCAGCCTTGGTGTTGGCCCCAAAGTTCTTGTTGCTAAACTGTTATTTTAAATGAGGCAGAAAGGCCCAAGCGCTGGAAAAAAAAAGCATTCATTATTTTCACTATTATAATCATATACAGGCAGTCCTCGACTTACAACGGTTCGCTTAGTGACCCTTCAAAGTTATCACGGCCCTGAAAAAAGTGACTTATTAAAAGTGACATTTTTGACCACTGCAGGGATCCCCATGGTCACGTCATCTACATTCGGATGCTTGACGATTGACTCCCTTTTGTGACGGTTGCAGTGTCCTGGGTTCGAGCGATCGCCTTTGGCGACCTTTTGACCAGCAAAGTGAATGGGGAGACCAGATTTACTTCGCTACCGTGCTGCTAATTTAACAACTGCAATGATTCCCTTAACAGCTGTGGCAAGAAAGGTCGTAAAATGGGGCCAAAGCAAAACTCACTTAACAAAGGTCTCACTTAGCAACATCAATTTGGGGCACAATTATGGTCGTAAGTTGAGGACTACCTGTACGTTGCCAACTATGGTAAAAAATATTCCCGAGAATACAAAGATGGGCCAATATTCTGAATGATGAGTGAGGTCTAGTAACTTCTTCTGTTTCTTGGTTAGGCCTATGGCTTGGAAGCTTTGGGTTGTTGGGTGATCTTCTGGTCATTAAGATAACTTACTTTCTTTTGATGTTCCAAGAACAGCTTTCATTAAAACAACAACAAAATCTTTACTACTGTCTTACTTATTTCCCGAATGTTTTCCTGAATTTTCATCTCCTTAGTGATCCATTTGCTTTCATTCATGCTGTCGTTTTTCTTTAAATGCTCACCATATTTGTGCCATATAGCGACGATCCACTTCCAAACAATGTCATTTGAAAGCATGTAATGACAAAGAAAGGCATTTACAGAGCCTTTAGGATAAGAGGAAATCATAAAAATTTGAAATGATTATCTGAAAACGAAAGCCTAGGATGTGTTGTTACATGGTATGCAAATTTGCTGTCAGCCATATTGTACATCTGGGAAATAAATGCTAGAGACTATGTCCAGATTGCTCTATTTGGAACGTGTAGGAAACATAAATTCTTGGCAAAGTACAAACAGCACAAATAACAATATTTTGCATGAAAGGTACGGTTGCCATTTTGAGCTAGATCTGTGGACGCCTGATTTTTCTGAATTTCAGATCATATTCTTAAAACATGGCTAAATAATATGAAGCATCTATTTTATATATCAGTCTCAAGTACTTCCCAACGTAAGGATTCCTCTTTGAAAGTCACTAGCAGCCCTTCCAGTTTTGGGGCTAGTAATCTTTGCAAATGTTAGATAAATCTGTGCAACAATGCAGGCATCTCCTGTAAATATTGTATAAATATTATGTCAATATTTTAAACCTGGTCCCAAATATCATGAACCGACAAATCGTATGGAATTTTAGCAGGTTCACCTCGGAGCCTTTGCTGAAATCTCAACAAAGCATCTGTAGATCCCAAGCATAGACTTAATGAACTAATTGGCATCCAGCCAAGTCATTCAGCGTTAATGAACTGATAATCTGACAATATAAGACAGTGGTCTCTACTTTATATTCAGCTTTCTATATTCTATAGTCTTAGACAACGTCTAAGAAGAGCAGTGACCAAAACAAAAAAGTCATCTCCAAATATTGTATAAGTGTGTCTGTGCAAGTTTTCAAGAATCTTTAAATCTTCACGAGGGACAGTTAATAAATTGTTTAAGCCATAACATTATATCTATATATTTTGAATTTTTAGAATGTTCTCTTATTGCTAACCATGAACTGTGTGGTTCTGTAATTTTTTCATGCATGCAGTTGAGTTGACCATGTTCAGATCTGTGATCAAAAAGAGTACACATATGCCAGAATTATTATGGGAAACGTATTACACATGTGGATATACTCAGTCACCCTCTTCCTTTTGTAGAACCATCCTTAGTCTTAAAAATATTCTAGGGATCATGATTTGAAGTTTCTACGGATAACATGAGGATGGAGATCATACTGTTTCAGCAGATTTGAACCAGAGTCAATATTTGAATGAGAATATCTTCCAGACACCCTAAAGATGGTGGTCTGAGCTTTCAACACAATGTAGTAGTAGAAATGATTTTATTTTTCATCTGTAACTAGTGTAAACATAATTATAACCTTAATCAGTACAAAATAATTCAGAACAAAATGAAATTAGTCTGATAAGTTTAACTTATTTCATTATGTTTACTTGGAGTTAATCTGGTTGGTATATCTCAAAACTCAGCTTTAATATAAATATAAGAATGGGCCATATATTTTACCACAAACTTCAGGCTGATAATATTTTCATCTGACAAAGAAGTAGCTAATATGAAGCCTAGTCCACGTTCAGCACCATCCAAAGAAAAACTGATGTTGAGCAACAAATTAATATTCCTCTGCAATATGATTATTTCTTTAAAATGAATCAATTTATAAATCCACGATGGGTACATGAATATTGATCAAAGACATACCTTTAGAAACAGTATATTTTCATAGTTAGCATTAATACCAGATTATCAACTGTTTATCTTGTTTTACAAGCACCATTCTATTGTGGCGCATTTTCCTGAGTAGATTTCGTGAACAATTGACATGCAAAAATATATAATCGACATGTCAAGGGATGGCTAATTTTTTCACTGATTATAGTAATAATCTTGGCCATATACATCATATCCATGCCCTTTATAGTAACTATATTCGTCCTCATATGTTCTGAAAGTATCTCCTCGTGGGTACCCATTCTCACTGCCATAATAATCAGTTTGGACTTCATATCCATGTTCATAACCATTTGTGGTGGTGGCATCATGTACCCATGGATCTTCAGTGGTAGTGTCATACTGGCCCTGATCTGCAGCGGTGGTCCCATCTTGCCACTGTTTATCTGTAGTACTTTCAGTAGGGTTGACAGTTGTGACCAAGGTGGTTAAACTTATGGTTGTTGCTTCATTTTCTTCCTCTTCTTCCTCCTCTCCACCGTTTCCATTTTCTTCTAGAGTGCTGTTTGTGCTGGTGGCATTGGCACCACTTCCATTTTCATCTACTTTCTCCTCTTCTTCCTCTTCGTTCTCCTCTTCCTCATTTTCATCACTGTCTTCTTCCTCTGTGCCTTTTTTGGGAGCATTATCTACCTTTTTATTGCCTCCTTCTTTCCCGGGTTTCTGAAGAGGGTCTTTTACTCCTGGCACCTATATTGATGCAAGTAAAAAAAAAAAGGGGGATAATTAACTTGGGAACTATTTTATCAATGGTTAGAAAATAGAAGCAGAAGTTAGAAAATTAAAATTAGGGAGGGTATGTAAATAAAAATTAAGTAAGTATGTAACTAAACAATGTGATGTTTCTAAGGCCTCATATTAACTAATTATATGATAAAACTGAACAGAGTGTTTAATTAAATAATGGAAAATGTTTATTAAGGATAAGTGAAGATTATGGTGAACAGATTTAGAGAAAAATGGTTATAATTAATGTCTGTATAAGGTTTGTTATTTGTATTTGAAAGAAATTGTACCCAGACAGTACACTGCCATTGTGTATATGGAAATTTTATATATAACAAAGGAAATTGCATAATAAAAAATAATTTTAAAAAAGAGAGGGGGGATAGATTAGGACACTAATTATGATCCACAAAGGCACCCATTCCTGGTATGTATGATCTGATTTTAACCTTCACAATATGGACTGTGTAAAAATTATGGGAATATTAAATTCATAAAGTTGAAAGACCCACTTATACCACTGAATTCTTATTCAATACATATATACTGTTGCAAGCCCCAAAAAGGCCTTCTGGGTTTAGAGCTACAGTTCAATCTAGATTTCTATATGATTCTAGCTATATTTGAGGGGAGAATCATTGTCTCTTTACCTACTGATCTACTCTAAATATCAAAGGAATGTGCACTTTACAAGGTATGTCAGAATGCTCTTCCTTCTGCTGCTCCAGGCCAAGTATCACAAAACTCCTATAGCGTGTTACGTGTGGCCTGAAAGAAATTGAAATGAGTACACATCTCCTTCTTCAGTGAAGATTTGAATTGGCCTTATACCGAAATTTGATGATGATGATGATGATTTTCAAGTGCTGGGGAAATCAGGAGATTCAGGCAGTTCAAATGAGTATAGAGATTTATTGCAAGCTTAAGCTTTCTACAAGAATCTGAACTACTAGCGGTCAAGGGAAATGAGCGGGAGTTAAGAAAGGAATTCAAGGTGGGCTGGACTTAGATCTCTTGTGCGGACGCAGGGACTCAGGACCCATGATGCGATTGACCCCGCCCTTGGGCTCGATCTAGTCATCCCCTACAGCAGGCGTGTCAAACTCGATTTCATTGAGGGCTGCATCTGGATTATGTTTGACCTTGGGGGGCTGGGGTGGGCGTGGCCAGAGTGGGCATGGCCAGCTCAACATTGCTCATGTCGAGGGCATCTGTGGTGGCAAAGTGCTAAGGCAGGCTTTCCCTCAGACCCTCCCTCACTCTCATTATAATCTCCTCCTCCTGCATTACTTCTTTGAGTTGTTCTATGCTCTGGTCAGCTTTGAGGGTGTCCAGCCAGCATGTTATTTGATAGCTTGGCTTCCTTTTATCTCTAACTCTTCCAAACACAATTGCTTTCCCCAGTGAATTCTCCCACATGTCATGGCCCAAATAAACGAGATGCAGTTTTGTGATTTTTCCTTCCAGTGACATGTCTGTCTAGTGTTAATACTAAAATGTAATATTGCCTTTTTTTTCAGTGATATTGCCAGGATAGTCGGATGGTTATTATATAGCTTCCTATTAGCCAACAAGAACTTTCAGGTGCTTTTTAGCAACCCCAAATTCTGTACTCTAGCCAAGAATGGGCTGATGATGATGTATCGTATCCTGAAGCTTAGCTTCCTCCTACACCTTTTCGTCTGCCTGCCTGCCTGCCTGCCTGCCTGCCTGTCTGCTTGTTTTACAGCTCTTTGACCATGACAATGTTTTCATTTGATTTGGTGTATTCCAAATTCCCATAACTTGCTCACCTTTGTGGGAAGTTCAGCATTTCCATCAGTCTTCGTATCTCCAGCTGCAGGTGTAGTGGGAGCCACTGTGGTCTCTTCACTTCCCTTTCCACCTTCATTTTCTTCATTTGACTGTCCCTGTTGGGGGCGTTAAAAAGTAGGGATATCACACTGTGGGTTATTTCAAAAGATACGTAAATGAAAACATGTTAATTATCATATTTACTATCAATATTTTCATAGTCCTAATGCCTATAAAGCTACTGATACAAGGCGGCACGTACCTCAACTTGAAACAATCCCATCATCTCAAATCCACTCAAGCCACTAAATAACAACAATAAATATTTGAATCTAACGTAAAAATGGGGCTTGATATTTTTCCTAAAATTAGAACCTGGTTTATTCATAGATCTCAAAAGAACAAATTGCATTCTTGACAGAGATGGGGGTGGGTGGGTTGATGGATCATTTTTCCCATATGTCAGGGGTGTCAAACTCAATTTCATTGAGTACCACATCAGGGTTGTGGGGGCTGGGGTGGACATGGCCAGGGTGGGCGTGGCCAGCTCAACATCACTCGTGGCAGGGGAGCCTGTGGTGGCCTGAGCCCTCTGCCAGCAAAAACGGGCTACCGAGCTCCGTTTTTTGCTGCAACGGCCTCCTCTCGCCCTCTGACACTGAAAACAGAGCTCGTGGGGCCATGCACAGCCCCCCTGAGTTCCGTTTTCACTGTCAGAGGGCAACAGGAGGCCGTCGCAGACAAAAATGGAGCCTGGGTGGGCTGTACATGGCCCTCCCGAGCTCCGTTTTCACTGGCAGAGGCACTGTGGGCCAGTACTATGTTGCTTCTAGGGTAGCCCCGTGGGCCAGATCTAATCACCCCATGGGCCAGATCCAGCCCCGGGGCTTTGAGTTTGACACCCCTGCCATATGTCAAGTGCCTGTAATTCTTATCTAGCACTATGTACAAAAAGGCCTCTTATACAAATCTTAGTCTCTAGATAGCTGGCTAAGCAGTCAAGTTACAAGTTTCTAGAAAGGACAATCCACAGTGGTTTTCTTACGTTTCTGATGCTAATGATCATAATTGGTGTGGAGAACAGAATATTTTCTGAAATTGTCCTGTGGAATCCCTGCCCCCATAAACAAGATTCTCAAATGGCAGCATTCCAATTTTCATTGGCAATTTCAAACTACTCCCCAAACCTTATGTTAATACTTAATTGTAGTTTTGGAGGGGTATACTATAGGACACATGGCGTACATTCCATCAATCCATGACCTGATGTTTGAAGGATACACTGAAAAAAATTAGTTTAAAATTTCTGGTTGAAATTGAATCTCAAGCACTCGGGCAGTTGCCTGGAACTCTGATAATATCTTTCTACAAAATTGGCAGAATGTCATGTTTGCAATATTGTTCTAGCACACTGCTGGGCAGACCAACCTAAATATTTATATGCGAGTATAGCTGTATTTAAGATCAGATGGTTAAAATGCTTAAAAATAAGTCAAAATGTGATACCAAGAAAAAATGAAGTTATTTTCCTCTGAATTGAAAGGACTTGCAAAATTGCAGGGTGTGGCTAACTATTTGGGTAGCTACCAGAAGTCTCTATGACCCCCATATAACAGCAATTATAGGACTATTTATTTAAATCTTGTTGAGGTTTATTCTGGACAGAGCCTGGAATAAAACCACCGAAATGGATCTGAGAAAGACAATAGCTTCATGAAGTCATGTATATGAATATTGAAAACTCAAAGTTGGAGTACCTATTGCCCCATTGATGTCTTTCCCCAACCTGTTGGGGAAAGCACGGACTGAGGGAAGGATGGCAGGTAGGAAAGTCCCCCCTCCCCATTTTCCTCCGCCAAAATGGAGGCTTTTTGGCAAACAGTTTCCCAAAAGGCCAGTGGGCTGCGGCTGTAGCCGGACAGTTCCCCCCCCCACCAACCCACACACCCCGGGCTTATTTTCAGGGTAGGGGTAAAATTAGGCCCACCCCCAAAAAAGTAGGGTTGGACTTATTATTGGGATGGGTCGTGTTTTCTGAGAAACACGGTGTGTGTGTGTGTGTGTGTGTGTGTGTGTGTGTGTGTGTGTGTGTAAAAAAAAAAGTTTTGTCTCCAAACCTGTGGATCCCGATAGCTTTTACTGTATCTACAAGATTGCTGTTTGTTTAGATGACTTAGACTTAAAAAAAATACAACATCAAACCAGAATAGAAACTTGTGGTCAGTTACTAATCTTCACCATAAGCATTCACAGAGCATAGGGCTTAAAAACAATGCTGTTTCGTTTTGTTTTGAATAAAACCAGACACATTCCTTACCCCTTCTTCTTCCTCTTCCTCCTCTGAACTATTGCCACCAAAACCTTCTTCAGATGAGTCACTGTTAAACTGAAAAGAGGGACAGTTCTGAGCCATTTGCTCCCAAACAACATAAATGCTTATTTACAGAAAAGCAATCAACTTTTGCTCTCCCCTACGTATACAGTCACCCTCAAGTCCAGGGGTGTCAAACGCAAGGCCCGCAGGCCGGATCTGGTCCATGGGGTGCTTAGATTATGGAGTTGGCCTGGAAACAGCGAAGGACCGGCCCACGGTGCCTCCATTTTTTGCTAGCAGAGGGCTAGCAAAACAAACTCAAAACAAAACAAAAGGAGAAACGTTTCCCCTTTTGCATTTGAGCATGCAAGACGGGACAGGAAAGGAGAAAGGGAAAGAGGACAGACAAAGAAAAAGAAAGA
>JANHFL010004945.1:61893-72655 GCA_032468155.1 Oxyrhabdium leporinum
GCCAGATTCACTTAACAATCCCTGTTACTAATTTAATTGCAGGGATTCACTTAACAACTGTTGGAAGTTAAAATTCAACCCCTCCCCTCTCCTAAAAAAAATGAAATATTTTAGGATATACTAAAAAAAAGCCAGAATATTTCCCCTAAAAGAGAAATAGAAACTCAGAGAGGCAGAAACTCAGCCCCCCCACCACCACCTTTGTTAATGGGCCATTAAGGCTAGTCTATTCTACATTACAAAGATCTACCTCCTTCAGGCAGAGCCATTTAATTGCCCTCTACCCATCTCAGCACGTGGCACCTGGGAAGATTACATCACCCAGCAAGATTCAAACAAGCTACTCCTGCAAGGCCCCATGGGAGTCTGACAACCAACCAGGATACTCTTCCTGTGCCCCAGGAAGTTCAAAGCCAGAGGGGCTATAAAACCAAGGGATTCTCAGCATCTCTGCCCTTTTCTGCCAGGATCTCAAACCATGTGGTCCTGTCCACCATTAAAACCATTCCTCCAAGCAGTCTCCATGTTTCCAGTGTCTTTTTCCCCACTTGGAACTGAACCCAGAAGGATATTTCTTCCAACACTCCTTATGAACAAATGGTAGACTTTCAGAGCCATGTTCTAGCTGTCTGTCATCTTATCAAGTCCCAGTGACGTGTAAGCTCTGTTTCTCACACTCCGTGGCCTGGCATAGAAGGGCATAAAAACACTTGGGAATGTGAATAATATAACTACTACTTTTGCTGTTGTAACTTATTGCTAATCTATGTCCTGACTTCTGCTTCTTTCTTTGCCTTCTATAATTCTGGCCCCAATACCTGGTCGTACATGAGCTCTGGGCTTTGTCACACTTCCCCTTTTGCTGTAGTTTAGTGTCCTGATAAGATTGGGAAACATGTTCTTCCTAATCTTCATGAGATGGAGTTTCTCTTTTTCCAGGAATCTTTGATGTAAGTAGTACAAGTCCATGGCCAATGGGTCCTTTGTACTCTCTACATCATCATTTGTTCACTTCCAGGAACCTCTACACTCCAAGTTTGGTTGTTTCTTTGAAGACGTTTCATTACCCAAACTAGGTAACATCATCAGGGCTAGATTAACACTGATGCTATTATCTAGTGTGGGTAGTGAAACATCTTCAAGAAAATAACCAAGCTCATAAAGCAGCAAGGACCCCTTATTTCAACCCTGAACTACAAATGTTCTCCTTTATTGGTACCTGTACACTCCTTCTACACAATGACCCCCAACTGGAAAAAGTGACAAAAGTAGTATTTGTGTTCCGTTTCCCTCGCCTTCCTGCCCGGTGCATGATGATCAGGAAACATTCAAAGTATGTTCTCGAAGTGTCATTTGTTCCCATGTGAATCAGTAGGAAAGAAGTAGGAACTAATTAAGGAGAAAAGCAACTTAGAACTAAGAAAAAATTTCCTCACAGTTAGAACAATTAATCAGTGCAATAACTTGCTTCCAGAAGTTGTAAATGCTTCAACATTGGAAGTTTTAAAGAAGAGATTGGATAACCATTTGTTTTAAATGCTATAGGGTTTCCTGCCTAAGCAGGTGGTTGGACTAGAAGACCTCCAAGGTCCCTTCCAACTCTGTTGTTCGAAGGCAGGGGTGTCAAACTCAAGGCCCGAGGGCTGGATCTGGCCCACGGGGTGTTTAGATCTGGCCCACGGGAGTGCCCTGGAAACTGTGAAGGACTGGCCAGTGGTTCCTCGGCCAGCGAAAATGGAGCTCGGGAGGTCTGCACTTGGGAGCCTGTTTTCGCTGGCAGAGCACTCGGGCCACCACAGACGCCCCCAACATGAGTGATGTCGAGCTGGTCACACTCACCTTGGTCACACCACCCTGTTTCACCCCCCAAGGTCAAACACAACCTGGTGCGACTCTCAATTAAATCGAGTTTGATACCCTGGTTCTAAAGAGATGGTTACCATTTGGTGAAAGAGTCTTGGCAGTCAATTGATTTAGTTATCTGGAAGCTACTACAGTGTCATATGAGGACTGCACGCCGCAGCCTTGGTTTCTCTCGGAAGAAATTCACTTTAAATATCTTGATCTTAAATGTACTACCCTGTCTACAAAATCCATTTGGGAAAGTCATGACCTGCCAAAGTCTTCACAGTAACCTCTAGTTATACTCATTACAGAGCCCGCTCTATAAAATATTTCTAAAAATATTGTGTTTCTAAAAATAGATTCCTGTTTTTATAGCGAGCCCAGGGATAAGGGAAAGCAATTGCAATGGATGCTAAAAATATTACTTTCTTTCTTTTTCTTTTTTCCTTGGGATTTAGTGTCCAGTTGGAATAAAAGAATTTTTTATAATAGGATCTTTCCTAAGCATTTTCATCTTGGGTGTTCTCTGAACTAGATATAAAATGGAGAGCAAGAAAGATTTGTTTCTATTGTTAAGTTCCAGAGCTAGTTCTCAGACCAATGGGCCATTCCTCAAACAATCACAGCTCTGGTTTACTCCTCCTTCATAGATGCAAGAAAAAAAATATCCCAAACTAACCCCCATCCCTTTTATCTAGAAAGCACATTCCAAAAGAGCAAATTGTCCCATATTAATTTCCCTGTACCATAGTTTCTCATCTGAGAATAGAATACTCCCCAGAATTCTGGGGTTGTTTGACCTTAATAGATACTATAATCAGACTTCCTGGGGTTAACTGATTTCATCTACTAGGCAAAAGTGTGACCATAAACTTGATATTAAGCAGCTCTTGATCCAGCCAATATCTGGAAGTGTATCTGTTTCTCCAGCTAAGATGCATAACTGGGGAGACTTTAATTCCCAGAACTCCCATTGCTGTGAATTTACCAAGATTGGAAAATGTTGTTCTATCATTTTTGTGTATCAATATCTCTGAAGCGCAGGAGACAATATTAGGCATCCACTAAGATACAACATATGTTAATACGACTATGTCAAGCATTCAAAAGGAGTGCTTTGCAAATCTTGATAATACGAATAAAATATTCTTCCTTGAAGTGTGAAAGCAGCCATGTCCTTAGAAGGCTCTTGTAGAGAGCTTAGCTGCTGTCATAGTTGACTGCATGTATACGCACTTAATACTTCTACTAGGATGTTAGAGTTTTTCTTAGTATGGTACAGAACACAAGACACAAAGACTACCTCTATTTTCTTGTAAAATAAATTAAACACCTGCCTTACTCTACTATCTTTCAATTATTGTAAGTTTACTACTACAGACATGTGCCCAGATAAATAAGTTTACCAAATAGCACAATGAGAAAAATACATATTCAAAACTTTTTAGGCATATGGAACTGGTCATATGTTCTGTTGGACCCTGGTTAATGTTCAGTTTAATGGGAGATACAAAGTCAAATGTTCTACATTCTAATGAAGCAGAGAAAATGATGTAAAAACTGACCCCGAAACAGCCAAATGACCCAACACAATATTGGAAAGAGGGTGGGAAATTACAGTTTCTCTTTATTGTTTATGTTATTCTGTAGATCCAGGTGCTGCTGGCAATTGGATGGGTTTGTTTGTTTGGACTAAGGTTTTCTTTGCTTTTTATATTTCTTTCAAAGTTGCAAAGAGAAACATAAATTAAAAAAATTCTCTACATATTTCTTTACTCTTTACAGTAAGAAACATCTTATTGCCTTTTCTATAAATCCACATTGAGTAATCTAATTTTGTCAGCTCAAACCAGTCTGAAGGCAGATGCTGAATACTAAATAGTCTTAATACAAAGCAGCTACTAGTTTACATTAAAATATCAGCTAACATTTTCAAGCACATCCAAGGATAATTCAATATTTTTTTACGTCATTTAAGGTTATTGGGTTTATTTATCAACTGACATCATTACAATCTCTGCTTTATGAGAATCAAAAATGTATTTGACTTGCAACTAATTCCTCCAACCTCCAATCCAATTCTTAATTATTGACAGCATTTGCAGTATTGGTTGTCCTCATTTAGTAAAACTAGATGGTTGTTATGATCTTACTTCAGTTTTTCTTTGCTTTACAGAACTGCAAAGGTTGCATGAGCAAAGACCGATTCCAAAGTTACTATTTCATTACTATTGTAACTGGGAATGATCATTAAAAGAGTCAGTCATTAAATGAAGACTAGGACTAGCAATAGCAATAGCACTTAGACTTATGTACTGCTTCATAGTGCTTTGCAGTCATCTCTAAGCGGTTTACAGAGTCAGCCTATTGTCCACAACAATCTGGCTCCTCAAAATATACTACCTGTATTTTGCCAATGATTTCTTTAAAATGCATTCTTCTTATTTGCAAATTTGTAAAATAAGTGATGAAAGACTGCAATTATACAATACAATTTACAATTTTGAGTAGTGCATTTCTGAAGCCTCCAGTAAGTTACTTTGACAAAAGAACTGCAGTATCACGTGCATATCAATGTATTAATCATTTCAAGTATAGGCAACTATCCTACTTATCCACGTATTCTAAAAGAATCCCTTTGTTGGTGATTCAGAATGGTGGGGGCCAGTAGAGCAGGGGTGTCAAACTCAATTTCATTGAGGCCCTATCAGGGTTGTCTTTGACCTTGGGGGGGCGGGGCATAGCGAAGGTGGGCATGGCCAGCTTGATGTCACTCATGTTGGGGTGCCTGTGGTGGCCTGAGCGCTCTGCCAGCAAAAAATGGGCTCCTGAGCTGTGTTTTGCTGCAACGGCCTCCTGCAACCCTCTGCCAGTGAAAAACGGAGCTCAGGAGGGCTGCATGCACTGCGGGCTAGTCCTTTGCTGTTTCCAGGGCAGCCTGTGGGCCAGATCTAAGCATCCCGCAGCCTGGATCCACCCCCCAGGCCTTGAGTTTGAGACCCCTAGAGTAGAGGATGCCAGGGACTAAAGAGTCCTCTTTTCAGAAGCCTACATATCCATTTCATATGTATGATCTATGACCTGAGGGAGGCTGTGCATCCTGTCACTAGAGTATTTGTTTCCTTATTTATTTTTGGTTGCCAATTATTTGCAAGGAAGGCATCACTTCTTATCTTTCCTGCCAAGATATTAATCTCTCAGTTTAGGTAAAAGTGTGGTTGTACCTGCAAGATAATTTGCAGTGGAGTTTCCCCATAGTTTCAAAGTTTATTTGACAAATTTTATAAGCTGGGTAAAGGCTGCTCATTACAATGTGCACAAACCCAAGGCCCGATTCCTTTTCAGAGTCCTCTGCCAAGCTGTCTTTGCCCTACTAGTGTTAAGAGTGATATAAAGCTAAACCACTTGGGTTTGCCAGGGCATTAACTTCAAAGCTCCTTATGTTCTTGTGGTGAAGTTTAATTACAAAGAAGGCCTGAAGCTCAGTTTGGATTTCAAATGAAACTCCAGGGCAAAAATACCCAACCAAATCAAAAGTTGACATTGTCATATGATGCCAGCTCAGCACACATTAAACGAAGATTGACGCTCAAATGTATGTTGTTGTTTGTTGTTTGTTGTTTAGAATATTGCACAAAGTTTACCTCTTTGACAAATACCCAGATGATTGTGACTGTGTTGTTTTAGGACCTAGTCACAGGACAAACACAACCTGGCAATCTCTTTCTTTGTACCTTATAAGACCACACTTGAAATATTTCATCCAGTTTTGGTAGCCACAATATTAAAAAAAAAAAGGCTGAGAGTACAGAGAAGAGCAACAAAGATGATTTAGGAGACTGGAGGCTAAAATAAATAAAGAATTGTTGCAGGAATTGGGTATGTCTAGTTTGATGAAAAGAAGGACTGGGGTTACATGATAGCAGTCTTCCAATATCTCAGGGGCTGCCACAAAGAAGAGGGAATCAACCTATTCCCCAAAGCTACTCAAGGCAGGACAAGAAGCAATGGATAAAAACTAATCAAGGAGGGAAGCAATCTAGAACTAAGAATAAATTTCCTGAAAAGTGAAATAATTAATCAGTGAAATGACTTGCCTCCAAAAGTTGTAGGTGCTCCAACACTGGAGGTTTTTAAGAAAAGATTGGACAACCTTTTGTCTGATATGGTATAGAGTTTCCTGCTTCAGTAAGGGGTTGGACTAGAAGATCTCCAAGGTCCCTTCCAACTCTGTTATTCTGTTGTCTTCATATCCTACCCCATTCTGTTGCTGTGCTTGTGTTTAAGTAGAGTTTCCCCAGATTCTGACAACATACAGGGGGAGCTTTAAAACATTTTATATTGGCTAGGTTTTGTCACTCATTACCTTGGAGGAAAATCAGGTGACTAGCAATGCCTGAGGTGATAGAGACAAAGTGACTCAAGGATGGCCAATTTCATAGGCGTATAGTTTTCTGCAAACCATAGGATGGCTAGGTAGCACTTTAATTTAGCAGTGGCAATAGGAGCTCAAGTGAAATTCCATTTCATTACCTTATCCAATGTTTTGCATTTATGAATTTACAAGCAGCAATATTCTGTAAGCACCATGAGCTAATATTTTGTTGCCTTTGGGATCTTAGCTGCTAAATTCAGATACTTCAAAAATATTGGCAAATAAGCAAGTTTATTGCACTGAGTTTTACTTACATCCAGTGAAACTTTCTTGTAACAACCCTATAGCAAAAGTCACAGTTACAGAAAAGATTCAATAGTAAAGATAACATTAACAAAAATGTGGAAGTAACTATCAATCTTGCAAGAACAAGACCACAGTGACTTATTTAACTTACTGCATTTGATAATGAAAGAAACTAGTTCAAGCAAATTACAGTCTATAATGAAACAAACTAGTCGTGGCCACAGTTACTGAAATAGTATTGGTTTTGATTTTGCTGAGTTTAAATAATAAATGTACTCTTTTAACACAAAAATGAAAAACCTGTGACCCTCCAGATCTTACCGGACGACATCTCCCCAAAATTGTAACCAACATTGCATTGGTGAGGATCTGTAGCCCTAACCTAGTGTATCTACTTTAAAGCTCATTAACTTCATATGCTGCCGAGCCAGTTTTGTTTTAATTAATTGCTTAATCCTAACAAAAACCTTGGGACTGGGAAGGGATGGATTATGGAGTGAAATGTACAGCAAAGCTAACAGTTAGAGAAAAACCCAGACAAAAATCCAGCTTGGATCTTTCCAATAATAGTTAAGATCAGATGGTGCAAAAATATCTTTGGACTCACAAAAGTTGCCAAACCATTGTGCCACTGGTGGCATTCCCAGAAATCAGACCATTTTTAGCTCCTGCAGAATATGTTCATGTACTCTGCATGTAGCTGCATTCCAGGCTGAAAATGTACAAATTCTGGGTAGCTTGAAGGTAAGCATTTTAGTGTGAATCTTAGGACAGGAAAGATAAGGAGTTAGTGTTCAAAGTTCATTCTTCTGTACAAACCAGCCTTCTCTAATTTAGTGCCCTCCGGATGTGTGAAACTGCAGTTCCCTCTGTAAGGCTACTCCTGACACAGCCATTGTATCAGAATAGCTTTTGCGCTGGAACAGCAAAATCCAATTTAGAATCCTTCAATGAGAATCAGCTCAAAATCTCTAGCAAATCAACACTGTAATATCTCCAAGTTTGCAATATTGATGGTATTTGGTGATACAGTATATTATGGATGGTTGGTAGCTGATATATTTCCTCACAGGTTAAAGACTGTCTTGCCATGCTTAATAATGAACGATGGACTTCTGATCCCCATTTAAAGATTTCTAAAGTAAAAAAATGGTGCACCAGGTGATAAAATTATTTCTTTTCCATTAAGCATTTCCATTGGATGTTCTGTACTGGGAATAGAGATAGAAATGTCTTTCCTTCATGATTTTGCAGAACTTTGTAATTTTGAAACTCTTCATCTTGCCCTCTTTTAGTTCTTTTTTTTAAAAAGGAACTTTGCCTCCACTCTGTGACCGATTGGTCAACTTATCTGCGCCCTGGATCATTTTTCTAGTCAAGTATCCTTTCATTGTGTAGCTTCTGATTTGTTTTGAGTTTTACAGTATTTCAGTGTAGATCAGTTTGTGTTTCATCTTAGCTGGGATTTCACTGTATAAGTAGCCCTCAACTTACAATGAGAATTAGGACTAGAATTTACGTTATTAAGCGAGGCAGTCATTAAGTGAGACTCACCCGGTTTTGCATCCTTTTATGCCGCACTCGTTAAGTGAATCACTGTCATTAAGTGAATTGCACAGTCATTAAGCAAATCTGGATTCCCCCGTTGACTTTGCTGGTTGGAAACTGGCTGAAAAGATTGCAAATGGCAATCACGTCACCCTGGGATGCTGCAACCATCCAATGCCATACATGTCAATTGTCAAATGCCCAAATTTTGATCACATGGCCACAGGGATCCTGCGATGGTTGTAAGTGCGAGAACCAGTTGTAAATCACTTTTTTCAATACTGTTGTAACTTTAAGCAGTCATTAAATGAATGACTGCAATTCAAGGACTACTTGTAATGCAAAGATTAGCAGGTACTTAAGTGAACTGATTACTACTTATAGTCTATAACAGCGCTATCAAACTCAAGGCTCACAGGCTGGATTTGGCCCACGGGGTGCTTCGATCTGGCAGGTGGGCCCGCCCTGGAAACAGCAAAGGACTGGCCCACAGTGCCTTTGCCAGTGAAAACGGAGCTCAAGAGGGCCACATGCGGCCCTCCCAGACTCCGTTTTTGGCCGCAATGGCCTCCTGCAACACTCTGCCAATGAAAATGGAGCTTGGAGAGGCCACACATGGCCTGCCCGAGCTCCATTTTTGCTGGCAGAGGGCTGCAGGAGGCTGTCGTGGCCAAAAACAGAGCCTCGATAAGTGACGTCAAGCTGGCCACGCCCACCCCCACCCCCCGGCCCTGAGGTCAAACATAACCCTGAAGTGGCCCTCAATGAAATCGAGTTTGACACCCCTGGTCTATAATGTCTCCACGATTTGATAGGATATTGCTTTATTATTAATAATCTTCTTACAATACTTCTTAAGCAAGTTGGAAGAGATGTTGGACCCTGTTCTGCCAGCACATTTACAGCATAGCCTGAGCTTTAAAGAACCTTGACACACTAGCTTTGTGGTGCTGTCAAGATTCCACACCCTAGTTCTATAATAAGAAGCCACAATCCCCCAAATTAGAAAAGAAAACAAATGTCAAAAAAAGAGGGAAAAATCACAGAGAACACAAGAAGGAAAGGTTTATTTAGCCTTCCTCAACCAAGTGCCATCTGCATGAGTTAGAACTGTATTTATCAGAATTCGTAGCCAGAGAACTGAGAAGTTTAGCAATTGTAGTTTAGAGACATCTAGCGAATATCAGATGAGTAAAGTTGGCCCCACCATTTTCAATTTTCACTGTACATTACTTTCTGTCCGTAAATTTTTTTTTTCCCCCAATGCTTAATTATGTGTCCCTATAGATCTGGTAATGCATGATCTACTTGAGAGCAATTTTCTTTATGTATTTAGGGCAGCACAGCCTATATTTATAATTGTCAAATCTACACATTGTGCTACATTTGTGTTCATACAATTGTTGAAGCCACACATCCCAAAGGCTGGCTGGACTCACATATTATGCCAAGTCAGACATCATAAAAAAAAAATAAATGAATGTGCATTGTGACAGCGAGTGCAAAGGGTGAACAAGCAATTGGTTTTAGCCCACCTTAAATATTGTGACACTCCTCAAAGAGTCATGAGGAACTGTATTCACATATATACATGCGTAGAACTCTAGTTTCCAAATGGATGTCTGGAAAAAGTATACTGTTATTAATTCAAAGTGCTCCCTTGGCTCACAAAACAGTTCGAAACCAGTTGCAAATGTTCTTTTTTTATTACTGGGGAAATCTGAAATTGTTTAGGGCTTGTAGTGGGTTGTTTTGTTTTGTTTTGTTTTTTGAGAACTCTGTACTTTATTGTAATTGTGAATATTTCTTTTCGTGGATAGTTGTCTTTTTTGCAATAGTGAGGTCAGGAGAGCAGCCAAAATAGACACCGAGTGTTGCATGAAAAGGTTTAAGAATTTGTTACTTCGTTGAACTTCCCTGCCTAATACAGTGAAGCGATTATCAAAATAAGAGTGAAATGTACTATTCACACTTTGGCCAACAATGCTACCTTTTTGACTTATTATATTCATACGTGCAGCTTTTGGCTACCGTTTCGCTTCTCAAATAGTTTATTTCGAACCGCTGGCATTGCTAGAATTGCCAGAATCACTGGAGCTGCTATTGCCATTGGAATCATCCGAGGCATCGGAAGAGCTGGAGCTGTTGGAATCACTTGGACTATTGGAATCGCTAGAGCTACTGGACTCAGAAGAATCACCAGAGTCACTAGAGTCACTGGAATCATTGGAATCACTGGAGCTGCTGGAATCACTGGAGCTACTGGAACTGCTAGAAGAGTCACTAGAATCACTGTTAGAGTCTCCAGAATCACTGGAGTCGCTGGAGCTGCTTGACTCACTAGAGGCACTGGAGCTGCTCGAATCACTGGAGTCGCTAGAACTTTTGGAATCACTGGAGTCACTGGAGCTACTGGAGTCACTGGAATCACTAGAACTTTTGGAATCACTGGAGTCACTGGAGCTGCTGGAGTCACTGGAGCTGCTGGAGTCACTGGAGTCACTAGAACTTTTGGAACCACTAGAGCTGCTTGAATCACTGGAGTCACTGGAGCTGCTTGAATCACTGGAGTCACTGGAGCTGCTTGAATCACTGGAATCACTAGAACTTTTGGAATCACTGGAGTCACTAGAGCTGCTCGAATCACTGGAACGACGTGCTCCGGATGCCAACCCCCACCGGCCTCTC